>CAEGAD010015319.1:0-16907 GCA_903067055.1 Poeciliopsis paucimaculata
AGAACCCTCAAGCTCCCAGGCCTCTGGTAGAGGACCCGAGCTCAGAGGATAAGAACCACCCGCGGTGGGTGAGAAGGGAATTTTTTTTTTATATATATATATATATGCATTTCTTTTCCATATGCATTTTTGTCAAAAAATGTCTGTTTTGATTTTTCCTGTTTCATATGCATGTGTTTTTGTCTAAAAATATATTTTTGTTGTTCCTTTTCCTCGAGGATATAAGAAAAAGTAATAATAATAATAATAAACAATAGAATAAAAACAAACAGAAGCAAGAAAGCTGTATTTTGCTCATGCGCCGTGCGTGCAAATATTGGACCGAGGCCTGAAGTCGACGTCACGTCCGGTGGAACGAAACTGAGAAGCGACTCGCACATATTCCTCTGAATGGAGGTAACTGATTGTAAATATCCTTTTTTTTTTATAGCGACTCCTATTGATAGTCAGATCAAAGATCAATAAGTGAAGGTAGTTTTGTTTGATTTTATGTGTGTAAATTCCAATGTTAGCTTACATGTGTAAACATGTGCCGCATTAACTGTAGTATATACATTTCCATAAACCGGTATTATTTAAGTGACTACTCACCGTTTTGTACGACACAGCGTTCACACTCGGATCCAATCAGACTTTTGCCCCTTTATTCTTCCTCTGGTTGCAAAATACTTGGGTTTAAACTTTTATTTATCCATTGTCCTGAAAAATAACTTTACAGATCTGATGTAAGACTCACTGGAGAGTCGGGTAAGAATGAGTTACATGAGACAATTCTTATTCTGTATTTTTCTGCCGCATTTCTGATTACATCAGGTTTCTACAACCGTCTCTAAATTTAAAAGTAAAATAGCAGAATTCACCTCAGTTAATCAACTGGATTTTAGAAAAGTTAATGATAAATGCAATCTAAAGAATTTTTAGGGCAATTTCATCATTCTTGCTTCCATATTAAGAAATGCAATTATGGAACAAGTAAAGAACTTTGACTTACTGAGAGGAAAAAATGAAGTTATTTCAGTTTGAAAATGTTGCATAGCGATGTTCGTGACTCATAAGATTGGTTTAAATGTTGATAAATCTTGATGTCTTGTATATTATTTCACCAAAAACAAATAATTCCTCCCTTAAAAAACTCACTGGATAGAATAGAGATTCCAGCTTTGGCCTCACAAATAGAAAAATAAAAAGTAAAAAAAAAACAAGTCAAGCCAGAACAATTTTCTAAGCTTTATCTAGCTGAACAGCAATTGCATGTACAAGATTTAATAACACACTCTACTTGTAGTCCTTTAGGGGTGAAGTGAAGAGAAAATAATTCAATAATGCACTTTTCAGCTCCAGTGGGGCCAAGCAAAATCATACAAATTGCCTCTAGCGATTGCCACTTGACGAGTACAAGTTTGAAAATGCTCTAAAATTAAAGAATAGATGCTGGTTTAGGGCTAGAAAATGCAAAGCTGACTACAAGGCTTGTATTTTTCCAAATTCAGTTTGAAGGCGAAGCCTGTAGGCTGCATCAGCCAGTGGCTTTACTACAAAAATCTTATTTTAAATGAAATATTTTTGCTCTGAACTGAATCACAGTGAGCTGATTCTGTATATCAAGATAAATGATTACTCTATCTGATGACTGCAGGAACCTTTTGTGAGCTTTGTTCAGGAGTTTGCGGACAGAGTGTAACAGATTGCAGTCAAAAGCTGCTGTGGTCAGATCATAAATATTGCAAAGGCTGTGACACTTTGGCTCAGACGAGTCCCATGTCTCCTCCCTCAGAACAGACAAGTACATGTGTTTTTGCCGTTAATTAGAATCAGCGCTGGGCCCACGTTGCATGATTAATAACCTCGGACCTTTTTAGTTGCCTGCAAACAATGATGGCTCCCTGCTTGTACGCCATAGATAACTTGCACCATTCATCACCCCTGTGAGGTCAAGCCCAATGTTACATTATGTTGTGTAATTACAAGTCTCTTGTTCCTGGTGTCATGTTCACTTAATGCTTTTGATTTTGACAAATATGTTCATTTTGTTTCTTTGGATCAGTGTTTTTAGTGCACATTAAATCAATATTTGCATAGATGTACAAATACAAGAAGGGTTGCGTACAGTTTATAACTAGAAACAATCAATAGTTGCTAAAATGATGCTAATGATGCTAAAATAATGATATTTGGATTTTTTCTTTTCAGTTTGGACATTTGTAGTTATTTTAGTGATAAATATTTGCTTTTATCTTTGTGCAAGTAGCTCAAACCCTAAGTTGGACTCAGTTAATGATTTCAACTTAAATGTAAGTTTTTAGCTGAATTTAGATAGTTATGTACACCGAATATAAAGACTGGTATTTTTACAAAATACCAGAAAACTTGGCAACATTTTTAGATATTTAGAGATGTCTTCTTATTTAGTGTGTGCAATGTCAACTTTACATTAAATAACTAAAATAAAATGTAAATGTAAGGTTTAAATTGTCTTGTGTTGCATAAAGAAGATAAGCATCATATTTACAGTTTGCTATCAAATATATACCTGGATAAAATGGGCTCCGCAAATTATTTTGGTGGTAAAAAACCCTCAACCGCTGTCTTAACCAAATACATAAAACAAAAACTAAAATTTAATTATGGGACAAGATCTGAAGTGATAAGAGCGTGAAAATTTTGTTTTGGCAGCTTTTTGTTTTAGAGCCTGACAAGATAGTTAGCCAGGTTAGATTCATTTGAAGCCTCAAAGCTATTCTGTTTATTTCATTGCTTGACTTGTTGTTTTCTTATTGTGGAAAACAATCATGACTTTTCTATCATTCTGTTGTTCGTAAAGTCAAACTGGCATTGTTTTCCTTTTTTTGTCTGAATAGCATTTAGCTTTGTTAGCTTCCCTGGTCGCTAAAGTGAAACATTATTACAGCAGACGCAGTAATAGCTCTCAAAGCAAATTTGATCTTGTTAAAATCTTGTTAAAATAAAACACTGCCAAGTAGCTGCAAATGGCAGAAACAGTTCAATGCATTACAATAAGGAGCAGACTCTTCCCAAGGTTAAACCAAAAACATGAGATATTCAAAAGTGATACACCTTAGACAGCTGCAGTATCTTTCTTTGTTTCTCTCTCTGGAGGAAATCCATTACTACACACCTTTTTGGCTTTGGAGAATGCCACTGAGCAAATGTGTGTCTCCTGACACCTTGAGTTAATGATCAGCCAGCTTCCACAGAGGCAATGTATTTTGAGTCACCGGCGAAGCATGACAATAACCTTTAACATTATCATTTACACACATATTATACAGCAGGACACATTGTCTATAGGCTGCCTGCAGCAATAAGTCATCTGCCACCGATCGGGTACAACTGTCATTTTTTTCCTTCTTTTTATGTTAAGGTATGTGACTTTAAAGAGGTTTGCAGGCCAAAATCATCCATCTTATAAAATTTCATTTTTGTCTTTTATGGAACGCCTTCCCACCACTCCTCCGCTCTGAGGTGAAACATTGTGATAATGTCATTGACGAAATGTTCTGAGATTAAAAAAGAAGGGAAATGAAATTAAGTGAGTCTTATCAGCCCATCGAATATCACCCCCGCATGCAGTAATTTGAATTATATGTTTGAACTGCAGGGTGACAGTTTCAAGGTCACGTTATATGCCAGGAAGAGAGTGAAATATTTGGGAGAAAATGCGGATTGACAGGCGCCGAAAAAAAAATACCGTGGTGAGACAATGTGTTATGAATCACACTGTGCAGCAGGATTCAACACCAACACACAGCAGTGTCGACTTTCTCACTGTTTTATTAAAACACCAATTTGACCCCGTTTTTACATATAAATTAGTGGCATGGAAAACTAAGAAGCAAATATGTTGGGGAAAGTAAGACCATTACTTTTGGTTTTGTAGAAGAACTCTGTTGCATTTAATGTCATACTGAAAAAACGCCGTAAATGTTGCACAAACTGCAAATGTGCACTAATGTAATGAGTTGTATCCCTTCTGCATAGTGGCGACACTTAAATATTCATAGCAGTGCTACTGTTTCAAACTGATATTTAATTACCACTTTGTGCATATTGCATATATTCTAGCATTCACCTAAAATGTTATTTTTTATATTTATTGTAACAAGGTCTACCCAGCTTTCATGTCAAATGAAAGAGCTACAAATGAGATTTGATCAACTTTTGTTTTGAACTGACAAGTTGCTTTGTTCGTTGATATAGGTGAATGTGTTGATATATAGCAATATCAGTATAAAACAGCACAAATGGTTAAATTTAGGATTTCAGCGTGGAAAAAAATCGATTTTACAAATAGAATGATTCTTTCATGTAGATTAAAAAAACTACATTTCTCTGCAATGTATAAGTAAAGTGAGTATACAAATAAAGTATAAAAAATAAAATTATGACAATTAAGTCATATAATTATGCTAATAAAGTCATAATATTATGAGACTAAACTTGCACAAAAGTAGCCAGAATATTACGAGAATAAATCCATATGAGAATAAAATATAAGAAAGGCAAAGTATTACATTTTGAATAGATGATTAAATGCCAAAGAAAAAATTACCCATTTTTTTCTTACTTGAATCAAACGTGGAAGATTTGTTTCAAAATTTAGAATCTCTGCTTTTGTCCAGGAAAAACCGTGAATATTTATTCTGGTGATTTTTTATATTCACTCTGATGTGCTTTGTGAAGCAACATGTCCGTGTGTTAACATATGGATTTAATTAAACACCAGCCTTTTCCTTTCTTTGCTGCTACGCTCACCGTTTCCACCGTCTTCTCTGCCACTTCTAACCCCATCCTATGCAACACTGGGTTAGGAAGCAATCAAGAGCTTAATATTTTTTGAAAAAAATTACGTTTCTCGTTCCTCAAATGTCCTCGTCAGTCAGTGGAACTGCTGAAGAAGCAACACAGAGCTGGTGCAATAAAAATCGTAATCACTGGGAAGAGAACAAACTCTTGATTCAGTCAATTACCTCTCCATGGTAATTCAATGTTTGAAGGCTTTGACAATAACCTTGACATTTTCTCCACACTTAACCAAAAATGAACTGGTAGCTGATATACGAGAGGAATTACATGATGCATTTTGGTCAGCGGTTCATCGTTGTTAAAGGTGGGAACACATTTTAAATTTGCTTTAAGCAAATATAAAAAAGTACGAACAATGAAACAATAAAAAAAAATACTGTTTAAATTCAACACAAATTTTAACATTAAAACACAAAGAAGCTGTTCACTTCAATTACATCAACATAAACAGTATATATATTTGAGTTTTGCCTCTTGGCTTAGGAAAAAAAAACCACTCATTTGTTCATTATGTATATAATACAACCATGTAAATAAAGAAAAGTATTGAAAATATTTTACAACATTTACAACTAAGCATAATTGTCAAAGTCACAAAATTACAATAAGAAAGCAGAAAAATATGAGAATAAAGTTGTAATATATAATAAAGTAATATGTAATAATAAGATCATATGTCAAGAATAATGTCATTTCATTACGAGAATAGTGATATTTTGAGAATAAAGTAAAAATATTATTGCAAATTGACTTATAAGATTTTTTTCTTCCAACTAGAGCTGGAATAAATGGCTGAAAAACTTAACACAATTAAGTGTTTTGTCTCAGTTGGTATCAATAAAGATTGATTAGGTTTTTGTTTTAAATAGCCAAAATACTGCCTAACTGGTTGTGCGACTTTTCCTGTTTTATCCATAGTTAAAACTCCTCTACGTTGTTTATTTTTGAACAGTTATGAGCCAAAGTGGCAGAACTTTAAACTGCTGCTGCGCAAGTCATTCAACAAGTTGTTGCTAGGCAACCACAGGGAGAGTGAGTCGCTAGGTAACCGAAAAGTGAGGGATGAGTTTGGAAAAAGTTGATTCCACCAACCTTGCTTAGCTTGCTGTGAGATGTTGAGTGGCTCAAACCTTTCCTCTGCCTACATCTCCCAGAATGCCGTGCGATTCTGGATCAGAGTTCAGCGAATAAACAACCATATATAAATGTTTTATGTGATGTTTATATGAACATGTGAATGATCAAAATAAAATGTCAAATCTGAATAAATATAATAAGATGGCAGTATACTGTCACAGCTTACTAGCTTCACTAATAAAAACTGGATTTCCTAAAATAAAACAAATGTGCTCAGAATATGACCTTTTTTTTTTTTAATCAAAAACAGATACAGACGCATCATTTTTATCTATAACATAACTGATGGTGCAGAGGGGAGCCGGATGATTTAATTAACGAGGCAAAACCATCTTTTCTCCTTGAGCACTCAAAGACCTTTGTAGCAGCAGACATTTTGACTCGTCACAGTGGGAAGAGCACAGGTGGAATTAATGATGGCTCATTTCCATTAGGTTTCACCGTAAGCCGCCGCAATGAAACAGTGTGCGCAATAGGCACAAGTAAAATAAGGCCATCATTAAATACCTGCGCTTCCCAACTGCTACATATCAGAACGCCTGCGGTGAAAGAACTGTTTTTGGAAAAGTTTGTCTTTACTAAATGTGGTTTAGTGTTTCCAGCTAATGCTAATGATCTGTTGGTTCAGCAGCAGCAACACAAGCCAAAAAAAGCAACTTTTTGTTTTGATCCCACAGTTTGACATTTTAGCTGCGTTTTACTTCATCACCTCCATATCACTTTCTACGTGTTTCTATTATTATAAGTGGCGTGCTCATCCTCTGTGTCATTGAGATCTGCAACAAAGTTGTCAACGTTTATTTAGAAGAGGAGATGTGTTTACTCTGCGGGAAACACAGAAAATGTTTTCTTTTATTTTTTGAAGAATAGGGCAAGAAAAGTGCAGGGGTAAAACTTTTGGACCTGGCAAATATCCCTTACTGCAGAGGGGAGTTTGGAAGAGCTAAATGCTTTCTGACTTTGCCCTTGTGTTTAACATCAACAAATACTCACACTGCAAAGTACTTCCTGCTGGTGGAGGCCATCAAGTGCATCACTAAGAATAATTACTGTATATTAAGATTGAAAAAGCTTTTGAATGTTATCTTGTGTCCTGTAATGTTGTGCTTTAAAGCAACAGTATTTAACGTTTACGAAAAAATGTGTTTACATATATTTAAACTGTCACCATGTCATCACAGTACAGACTAATCTCCACTTCCTCCCTCAGCTGCTATTTCCGACTGAAGAAATGCTCCGCTCCCTACGAAAAACAACCAATGAGAGATGGAGGAGGCCGGTCTTAGTGCTGTCAATCACCCTCGTGCATTCGCTGTTCAATATGCTAATGGAAAAGAAACAACAGGAAAACAATTTATTCAGGGCAATCATTGGCTATGTTAACTAGACTAAATCTTGACAACATGCTATGCTAATTGCAATGTAGGAGAGAGCAAGGAGCAGTGCCACATAGATGGTGATTGACGGCGCTCAGACCTGCCTCCTGGCTCCGGTTGGTGTTTCTAGTTAACACTGAGAGAGAAGAGCTTAACCTTTTCAGATTACCTGTCACAACATTGTGACAGCTTCAACAAATATGTTAAAACATATATTTAGTAAAAGTTAGATACTGCAGCTTTAAGAAAAAAGTGCCAAATGTTCACATTTGGCTTAATTTTAAGCTTTAATTTTTCTTCTTTTATAAATCTTAAAAGTTTCTCCTAGTGAGGAAATACTGATGTACTTTCTGGCTTTGCTTTAGTTCCAGCCAGTAGTTTCAAGTGTATTTTACCTTTGGTACCTTTTTTCAGTTTAGTCAAATATTGATTCTCTTTGTTCTTCTGCCTTTTCATTGCTTTTGAAAACAAACAGTGCTCACCTACGCCTGTCTGGCTTTCAACATCTGTCTGCAGTTTGCTCCTCTTCTTTCCTCCCAGCTTGATTTTGTGTCAGTTGTGGCTAAAAGTAGGCAGTTAGATAATGCCGAACAGCTGACGCTGCTTCAATTGAGCAGCAAGGTAGCAGTTTAGTCCATTGCCTTGTCATTCTCCAAACCCAACGATGTGTAGAGTTGTATAACTCCGCTCATCACCTTGACGCAACATCTGCTGCGACAACAAAGCTGTGGACGCAATTAACATAAGAGACACTTTCAAAGCTCCGGCAGGCTGGACAGATGGGAGAAAGGTAGACTTTTGTGTAAGAGATTTGAGAAATTCTGCCAGGTTTTTTTTTTATCTGTCTGAATCGAAGACTCTTATGAAAGGATGAAGCTCTCGTCTGGTTTATGCAACAATAATAGGGTTACAAAGTGTTTGCACCTGTTGGAAAGTCAGTTTCCTATACCAGTTGTGTAGAGTTTCTATTGGAAATGGGAGTGTTTCACTTTGTTCCTCGATGATTTAAATCCATCAATAAAATGTCAAAATTGTGTGATGTAAAAAGCTATACTTTGATAAATCATTTGAAAATTCTTCCCACAAATAAAATTTATCTTGCTCATTTTATTAGAATTAAAATTTTTGATTAAAAAAAATAGTGAACAAGTGTACCCCTTTTTTTTTTTAGAGTAATAGGGACATGCTAAGAAAGTTAAAAAATAATAATAATTATGAGAATAGAGTCTTATTATTAGAATAAAGTCATATTTTAACTTTATCAGTAATCTGAAAAGTCATGTAATGACTTTATCCTCAAAATATTATGACCTTTTGCTCAAAATATTTAGATTTTTATTCTCATATTGATTTTATTCTGATACAACTTTATTCTTGTAATATTCTGACTGGTCATTTTATTGCTTTGTTTTAGGATTTTTGTTTATTCTCGTAATTTTATTTTTTTTAATTTTTCTTAGTATGACCCTAATACTCCATCATAATGTCTGTGGTCAGTTAGCCAGTGAAAATTCTCTATACTTTCTGTTATGCGTTATTGATTGATGTATTTTCTGTGCGTTCACATTGTGTACGGACTAAAAAGAGAAAATTAATGAGACAAATCAAACAAAACCAAACAAATGTTCTGTTAAATGTTTTTCTAGCTGTGAGAACAGAACAGCTTTGATATAATTTGAAACAACTGAACCAGCTGAGAGGTCATCTGCAGCCCTTGGACTCAGTGACGCGCACCAATGAAAAATCTTAATATTTTTTCAGATCGCCCTGAGGATATCCATACACTCTCAGTAGATGAAGCTTAACAACGCAAACAGCTTTAAAAGTTATGGAGACGCTGACTTCTGCTCCATGGATTTCTTCTTCTGGTGTTTTTAATAGTTAGGGAGCTCACTTGTGAAGAAAAGTTTGCCTCCAATTGGCGGTTTTAAGAGTTTAGAGTTATCCTAATATTTCAGTGAATGTCGATATTTAAAATGCTAATTATCTTAATTAGGCAGGTATGCGGTTAAAGGAGCTCGACGTTCCAAACAGCACCAGCTTGGACTTGTCACCTTACAGCTGAGTGATTGCAAGTGATGCATGGATTCTGGATGTCAATGCAAGAGGTTTCATCTGCCTTGGAGTTAGTGAGTCATTTTTGATTTGTTGGGTAGCGTTAATGCACCACAGTGAAATGAAAAGTCTGCTGAGATGGAAAACCAGAGCCGTTACCAGCTCCGGCAGGAAGCAGATTTTAGGGAACAGTAGATTTTTCTACGTGTAATTTATCGGCATAATGACAATAATCCCGATAAACGTCCAAATGTGTTTGGCATAGAGTAAAGTGTCTTCAAATTTCAGTTTTTGTCACATAATATCCACAAAAGTGCATTATTATGTTGTAGAAGCAAAATGATTTTAAGAATTTTTACAAATAAAAACCAAGAATTATACTTCCGTTCTTTGTAAAAGCAGCATTTTGTAAGATTATACCAATTGTAAAGTTTTAAAGAGACAGAAGCCCAATTTCCAGGCATCTGAGGAGATTTAAAATCAGCTTTTTCTTCTATTAGTTTTACATAAAATTAGAATTTTAAACATAACTGTAGTTTTTCCTTGATTGTTCCATGAATATTTGAGAAATCATCTAATTTCCTTGGCTACCATTTGGTTGCGCAAAACACTTGGGTGGACCTAGCTCCGCCCCCATCAGAGCAGCAGTTTCCGAACTTCTGCCTCACAGACTCAGCTCCTTCAGACTAGCCAGCAGCAATTAGCAAACAGCTGGTGGAACTCCTGAGCTCATTATAGGAGCTACTTCTCTGTAAAACGCTGGTATAAATGTTGTTTTAAGGGAGGAGCCATGTTGTGATGACTTCCTGACGTTTCTGAAAGAGCAGGAGTTTTTAAAGAGACAGGAGCCAAATTTCCAGGCATTAAATTGGAAAGTTAAATTTCTTTTAAGTCATAATTGATATATACTGCATTTTTATAACAACTTTAGGTGACAGCTTTTTCTTGAGTATGCTATAAAATGGCATTATGTGCCTGAAAAACACAAAAGGCCGCCCCTTTAAGGATAAAAACATCAACTTTAGAAGAAATAAAACGAGGAATAAAATAATTGCAACTGTAAGGTGTTCATTTAGCCTGAAGGAAAGAGCTAGTTTATTTAAAAGGAGCTCTATATCGCCAACATGAAGGTAAAAATCTGAACAGTTTGTGTCCAGGATGTGTGGGGTCTGTAGAGACATTTCCTGACCTTTCACCTGTACTTTTTTCCATTCTTTTTTTGCTAATTAGCTTAAGACCAGTCAGACTGGAAGAAGAGTCTGAGAATATCAACTTTGCAAAAAGCTCAGACTTGCTGGGATACATGCAATTGGTTGCATGTATCCCAATTGGTTGCATGTATTGGTTTGGATTCTAGGCAAATTCCAGACTTTCTAATAATACAACATAATAAACCATCCATTCAATGCTTTAATTGTCCTCAGGGTCAGTGGGGGAACTCGTGCCCATCTTCAGCAATCAGCAGCAGGAAGGCGGAGGTATAACCTGAGCAGGTCATCGGGTCAGGGTTTGACTTAAAACTAATGAGGCATTTTTCTCCAGGTTCTCTGATTTTTATTTATTTATTTTCCCTGTGGGAGGTTTTGTAAAAGTACATTTCAGCAGGAATCTCAATTTCCCACTTCCACTGACATGAGCTGACTTCCACAGGAGTTGATCTGTGTCATCTGTGCAGTTCACTAAGACAACATGCTAAGCTCCTAAAACACAGCTGGAAAGTTCAGTTTCAAACTCTGACAACTTTTAATAATACCTTCAAATGTAAGCTAAATGTAAACATTTAAAACTCAGTACTGAACGTTCACTTTTACACCAAGTAAAGGTGACCTGTTATGCTATATAGTCAATACAGAACATGTTCAGTAACATTTTTTTGCACAAAGTTATTCTTAGATTGTGAGATTTTAGTCCGGTCAGTTTTGCTGTCATTTTAAATCCATCTAATCTGCAGCTGGCCACGCCCCCCCAACTCAAGGCTTACATTTGCTCATGAAAATGGCCGTTAACCGATATGCAGTTATACAACCGCAGATCTTTGAAAAGCAGAAGTGGAGCCTCCTGCACAACTCACAAGAAAGCAGCAAGTGGTTTCTGAACAATAACTCAACAATAAAACCCTTGTCTTTTCCAGCAGCCATTGTACAGCAGTAAAACCAGCTGACCAAATGTGCAGGAGTTCCGCTATGGTTGCTAGGTAACCATTATCTAGCACTGGTGTTGCTAGATAATGGGGAAATGACTGCTAATTTGTGATATACTCCAGAGTTTTTAGAAATGGCACCAAAAAATATTAACTTGTTGCCTAAAAAGATATTTTGTTTTTTAAGCGCTTGGAATATCCTTAGAAGCTGTAGAAACACAAATGGAAGTACAAAATCATGCAAAAAATCAAAAAGGGAATTTTGCATCATACGCCCTCCTCAACAGTGAGGCACTTTGGTTTAGACATCAACCTAAATGGATTAAGCAGATTGTATATTTACAAAAACGCACTCATGCACGACGCAGACAATATGCAGAGCCACCTTTTTCATGCATAATAAACTCAACATATTGTAATTTAAAATTAAAACTCTGTATGCCTTTGCACCTCATGAATGCTCTTATTTGGTTCCATAATGATTCCTGTCAAGCAGCCAAATGAAGACATAATATGACCTCGGGTTGGTAAAACGCTTCCTTGCAGAACAGATTAGAAAAAAGGATCCATAATGTTTCTTTAAGGCAGTTTTTATTTATGCTATTCCATATTCCTCACGGTTTCAATGCTAAGAGGAAACTTTAATCCTAAATTTTACTTTATTGCTTCTGCAGTGAAAGTATTTTCAATTTTATCCAATACTTAAGCAGCGTTTTCTCCTACCCGCTGTGTACCAGCCTTGCGGCCATGTTATCTGATAAAGTAAAGACATAAATAGATCTTTGAAGCCTTTAGTACCCCCTTTCGGTTGCTGATAATAAAAATGAATAATTCTGCCATTTTTCGGCGGCCCATTCGGTGCACATCAGTGGATTCCTCTAAGAGCCTTTTATTATTCAAATTGCCATGTCTGTCCGTCTGATGGGCTCTCCCAGAGGAACTCTATTATCTTACCTTGTATCTGACTTCACTTCAAAAGGGGAAAAAAGTGGATTTCTATTGAAAGAAAGTGACACAATGCTGCAGAGGGAAAAAGATCAGAACATATCAATTTATTTTTAACAGCCCTTTTGACATGAAATTCACCCCAGATGTCCGTAACAACTCAAGTATACCGCAGATACTAAGATAGTAGAGCTAATTAGCCCAGAAATTAAATAATGCGTGATAAAGTTTAATGACATATTTATCACACTTGGCCAAATTAATGCAGTACTCAGCAGAAAATACGTCTTTATGTAGAAACTAGCTTTGGTCAGGTTTAAATTTGTCTCATTCATCCACTGTTTTAGAGTGAGAAAAAAAAAAACAGGCTTCATTAAGCAAACTGTGGTTCAACGACATAATCAGCTTGTTTTATGACTTTTGTCTCTGGATTGCTAAAGGAAGCTAGGCAAACAAAGCAGTAATGTACAATACGCAGTAGAAGTGCAAAAAAAATCTTCATCACATGGAGGCATTGTCAGTCGACGTCACATTGCGTCAGCAGCCACTCTGCTGTGCATGTCGCCTTCAGAACACAGGCGAGAACAAATTACTCTAAACTATTTACAATAAGGCTCATAAAATAATTTACAACTCTGCGCCAGCGCTGATCACCTCTCTTCACCTGGCGCAACTCCCGCATGAAGCTTTGTGGCGTCTGCAGATGTCAGAGGTTTTATTCTTAGTACATCGATTCTGTACCTCACATTGCTTCCCGTTCAACCCGCTGCATTTTTAATTTCTGAAGGCTTAATTTATCACCTTGATGGATGCAGCTACATCTTCCTTTTGCTTCTAATTGTGACCAAACTAGGAAGAAATAAATTTATTTGTCCTTTGCATGCTAAATATATATATATTATTATAGTAAAACCCTATTCTGATGGTGTTATTGCTCACCTTGTATGTTTTATGTCTTATTTAGAGGAATTCAACATATCTCATCGAGAGCTAATGATCTTACTGTGAACACATTTCTTTTATATTGCTAGTAATTAATATCCAAAGTTTGCAGCATTTTCTCTTGTCGTTTATCAACTCACCTGCATTTAATGTCCTTAACACGCATCTCATTTGCTAATTTTAATTTAGTAGCATAACTTATTTAATTACTGTGTGATAAACTGTTAGAGTACGCTGACAACATGCTGGTTTTCTCTCTCTCTTTTCACCAAAACACTGGATGACAAAAGTCATCAGGCTGGTTTCAAATTAACTTTTTTTTTTTTTTGGAAGGACAGTTTTTCTTATTTCTGTTTTGTTTATTTAGGATATTTAAAATATCCTCCAGTTCCAGTGTTAAAAATTAATTGCAATTTAAAATGTATTGATCTTTGAGAATGTATTCCTGCATTGTTTTTATTCCACTATCATTATATCACTTGAAAACGGTCTCAAATAATAATATTATTATTATTATTATTATTATTATTAATATTATAATTATTGCAATAACTTGCAAAATTTGACATTGCGACAGGCCTATTTCTCCATGATATGTTTAAATGTACCTCCTCTATTACCTGAGGTCTGTTGTTTTCCAGTTGGGTCATCCATGGAGGTTTAAGTGAATACTTTGAAATGAAGACATTAGTTCAGCTGTTTTGAGTGTTCGCCACTTGCTTGTGTGACTTTTCCCAAAAAGATTCTGATCCCAGCTGCTCGTATTTTCTGATATTAACACAGAATCCCATTAAAACACACCTGATGTTTGTCCTTGGGGAATCCACGGAGCTCTTGACTAGTTGAAATTGAGGCTCGAGCGGAGCACTGTTTATTTATAGCACATTTTACAGCACCTTGTTGTCAGGGTGATATGATATGAAATGGAGAAAAAAATATTTTAAATGAAATCTCTTCAGCGAGTAGAAGCTTTCCCCAAAGGAACGTGAAGAAACTCCTGCAGGACAGTAACGCTAAGAACCAAACATATGTAGATATATAAAAAAAAAGACGATTTGCAGCCAGCCAGCAGTGGCTAAGGCTTCCTTATTAGAATAACTGACGCATTTTCAATGAGGACAGCTTCTCAAGAGTGCAATCTATACTGTCTGTGATCAAGAAAGGAGGAGATTACACTGTCAAACTCTGCTCTGTTTATGGTTTTAACCAAAGATATCGGCCTGTCGGGGGCGATGACACCTGGCAGTTATGTCCTGTTAGGTATGAATTGTGAGAGGGCTGCATAGTGCTAATTTTAGGGACATTTAAATTGCCTGTGGAGCGGCCACAGTGCAGTAAGTGGTTCATCAGTCGGCTGTCTCTGGAGCGAAGTATGAGTGGTTCTGTACAAACAGTAACATATTAAAGCTCTGGAATGGAATCACGAATGAGAGAAGAAGGGAGCGGGAGATCGACAAGCGGATTGGCGCAGCATCTGCTGTGAAGTGCTGCGCTGTACCAGTCCGTCCAGGTGAAGAGAGAGCTGAGCCAAACAGCGAAGCTCTCGATTTACCGGTCGATCTACGTTCCTACCCTCATCTATGGTCATGAGCTTTGGGTCATGACCGAAAGAACAAGATCACAGATACAAGCGGCTGAAATGGGTTTCCTCCGAAGGGTGGCTGAGCTCTCCCTTAGAGATAGGGTGAGAAGCTCAGTCATTCGGGAGGGACTCAGACTAGAGCCGCTGCTCCTCCACATAGAAAGGAGCCAGTTGAGGTTGCCTGGAAATTTTAAAATTTCCTTTATCTCCACATTAACGCTTTTTCTGCATCGAGTGAAAGCAAAGCTATATCGGGATGTTCATATTTTGCATGAATTACATTCAGTACATGATGGATACCATGGTGAGTTTGCTGCCCTTTTACAAATCTGTTCTAATCTGGCTCAGAGAAGGATATCAAAAAATTTCTCAAGCCTAATTGCTAGTACTTTCGATATTATATAACTCAGTTTAAGGTAATATTCAACCTTCAAAACCCAGATTAATGTAATATTTAGACTACAAAGCTAGGTCAAACGTGATATTTAATCTAAAAACCTCAGCCAATGGACATTGACCTACTGGGCCCTTCAAAAACTCGGTTAATAAACATTAACCTACTTTATACAGACAACGCAGTCAGTATTAGATACAGTATTATCGTTTCTTATCACACATTTCTTTATGTGACGAAACTGAAGTGGAAGCTTAGAAGTTATGCTTAGCATAGCATTGGAACAGTTTACATGACAATAACACAAAATATCACTTCCTTCATCAGAATATCCTACCCGTTTAAAAAAAAAAAAAAGCTATCTCAGATGTTTGCGCTAATCCTTTTTATGAGAACTCTATTCAAGAAAGAATTTGATGCAAATTGTACATTTTGTGATTCATATCCTTAAACTGTTGTCCACTTGTTTTGGCACTGTCCCTTTGTTGATGCTGTTTGGAAGAATCTGTGTGACTTTATCCACAACAACATAGAAGCACAATCTATGCTGCTATGGGGAAATGGCCTAACAATTGTACTTAACAATTCTGAGATTCTCATAAATCCTTTATTGTCACTAGCTAAATATCATATTCATTGTTCCAGGTAGGGAAAGCCATGTCTTGCTGCATTTTACAATGAAGGTAAGTTTTATATCCGGACTATCAAAAACTCTGACAAAATATAGCTATTAAAACAATTGAAATCTGTACTGCTTTGAATGAACCGAAGCCTCTTAGCTTTTTCCTTTTCTTGAATAATGTTTATCTGTATTCGTTTTTCTTGAGGCAGAACAAATGTTTCAGTCTGTCGTTATACAGTGTGCGAATAAAGTTTAAAGAAAAACACCCTCCAACCCCCCTCTCATCCCCCACAAGCAACACACTTCTTGTGGCTTTGATGTGAAACAGTGATGTCACTCATCCTGTCTGTGACATCACTGGTGACTGTCTTTGTATTCCTAGATTCCAGAGAGACGTTCATTTGCGATTTTAGGATTCACGAAGGAATGACACAGAAAGATTTACGAATGGCGAATATGGACAGTTTGAAGACGCGCTATGGAGAGGTGCAGGGGGAGAATAAGAAGATGAAGGAAGTGATTAAGACACTGAGGGCAAAGATGGAACATCTGGCTGGCAGAGAAAAGCATAATTCAAGGAGTTGTAGGTCCCAAAATGAAATGATGATCACCGAAAACAGGATTTATAAGAGGCAGGTCAGAATGCTGAAGAATGAATTAGATGAAGCCAGGGCGACAATTCGGCTGCTTAAATCAGATAATACCAAACTGTCGAGACTGAATGAAATGGAGCAAAGGATTCAAGTAAGAGTGATAAAAACTGCACAAGATTCCCTGAGAGAAAGATCAAGACAACTGGTATCTCTTGAAAAGGAGAATGAGGAGCTAAACAAGGAAATTGTGAGTTTGAAAGTAAAGATGGACAAAATTAAATCCAGGGTGGCACAGAA
>CAEGAD010015320.1:0-22544 GCA_903067055.1 Poeciliopsis paucimaculata
CGTTTGTACAAGCTGGTCTAGGCGGTTCTGTTGGCCAAATATCATTTATTTAAAAAAAAAACATTTAGTTTTTTTTTTTTTAATTCTAAAAAAAAAAAAAAAAAAAAAAAAAAAAAAAAAAAAAAACACATAGATAAAGTATATGTGTGCAATTTGTCTCCACACAGAGAGGCTCAGCAGGTAAGCTGAACATCTGTGGAAACTATTCTGCCTGTAAGCTGCGGTTGCCATCTTTACTAAGAGCTGATCATTAAGCTCTGTTAACCTGCTGTACTAGTATCTGCAGGGAGAATGGAGTGACACAAACACACACCTGCTCCATTTAGAGGAAATTCATTTCTTATTCCCCCAGCGAACATATAACTCCTCCCCAAGTAGAAGTCCTCATTCCCCTTCCTCTCCACAGGACATGTCTGCAAGTGCACACCTACTGCTACCTAAATTGTTGATGGTAAACACTTGAAAGAGAAAAAGGGAGAAATAAATCTGAGCGAGGAAAGGAAAATAAAGATGAAAAAAATCAGTAGCAGGCAACAAGTAGGTGCAGGTGATGGAAATACCTGAAAGAAGATGAAGGAAGGGAAGGAAAAAAACTAAAAAGGAGGAGTTTCATCTGACCCACTCAAGTGCTGCATGTTTGAAGTGCGCTTCATTGCCTCCTGTACTGAAGTAGCACAGGTACACCATAGTAAGTACAATCTGCAGAGGGAGCAGACAACTCATTACTGGAGCCCTAAAACATTTCGATGTGCCAAACACCATCTGTATGTCTTCGGATATAAATACAAACTCAGTTTCCCTGGTAAGTGAATCTAGTGGAATTAGAACCAATTTATTTTCATCCTAAAAGGAGAGCACAAGTACATTTCAGTGTCTGAATAAACATCCCTCTAAGAGTCCTCACCTATAAGACAGTGCAGCCATTCATCCTCCAGAGTTCATTGGTTACAACATGTATAAATATGCATTACATTAGGTGAACAACATTCCCTGTAGCACAGAAACAATTTCACAGAGCACACCACTCCACTTGAGTGCAGCACCAGTTACTATAATCTGATAAACTATGAATAAGAAGAAATACGTGTGAATCATCGGTGAATAAATACATACCATTGGGACTCTCCTCATCAATGGTCACTATGGTTGCAGGAGGGCCCGGCCGAGAGAGCTTACACTCTGAATACAGAAGGAGAAATAGAAATATCAGAAGACACACATAAAACTCAACCCGCTTTTTTTGCACAAGAAACATTCCGGTCAAATATAAATTTTAATATGATCCGTGATGACAGCATAGCTTCCACCCTTCATGACACCCTTCATAAAGGCGTGTAAGATATCTTAAGAGATTAATCTTCCACAATTGACACAATTATTTTTTTAAGTTAATCAGAGCGTTTAGTATCTTAATTAGCTATCAGTTAGTGACTTTTTGCTAAAGAGACACAGATTCAAATTGTTCCTAGGTATTTTCAAAACTGGAACTGGAACAAACTAAGGGTGAAGGAACAGTCAGGTTTATCATGCCACTGCACACAGTAAGGAGATAGTCAGTGAAAGAGTGCTGAAGAGAGTGACATTTTGGAGTTGCCAAGTGTCTATAACAAGTATTTTTTTTAAGACTTTTGCCCACAGTTTTACTAGGAGCACAGTTATTGTGCACTTTGATAAGATAGCTCATTTTTAAATATAAGAACGCACATTATACTAGGACATATATTGAGAATATTTGATGTACAGCTGAGTAATGAAGTGCCCTTTCAGATTATAATATGTTATAATAAATTTATCAATGAAACATCTATCCACCCATTCTCTACACCTGCTTATCCTTGCAGAGTTGCAGGGGTGCCTATCTCCAGCAGTCATTGGGGGAGAGGTGGGTCAAACCTTGGATGTGGTACAAGTCCATTGTGGGGCAAGACAGACATACAGGACAAACAACCACAAACACACTCATACTCACACCTAAGGACAATTTAGAGAGAGAAATTAATCTAACAGTCATGTATTTGGACTGTGGGAGGAAGCCAGTGTACCGAGAGAGCCCACACATGCATAGTGAGTACATGCAAATATCACACAGAAAGACCACAGGCATGGATTTGAACCCAGGACCTCCTTGCTGCAAGGCAACGGTACTACGAACTAGGTGTATTTTGTCTATCTATGAAACAAATACACCATTTCTGGATAAAAAATATATATTTTTGAAGATATTTTATCAAAAGCTTGATAACAAAACGTTAGCAAATATAGTGGAGCTGTGATGATCAACCCACAGTTTAGATCAGTTCAGATAATCAGAAAATGTACCGATGTACTTTTAAGGGTACCCCAATCTAATCCCTATGATTTTTAAACAAGCTGTATTGGTAGTCCCTGACAAACTGGTAAAAGATACAGCTGGTAAGATCTGTTTTATAAATCATGGCCTATTTTGTAAGGGACTTCCATATCTGAATTATTGTTCTTGGGCTTTATATTAATGATTACACCTTGGTTTCCTGCTCAGAAGATGCTCTAAGACCTTTTCAACTTTTTAAAAGTCACTGACAATAACAGTAACTGAGACACTCCAAGGATTCCCCGTCTGTATCATGCGACCAGCTGTGCCCACTGTATTATTTACCGACGCCAAATGTGCACCAGAGGGAGTTCTGCTTAGTGCATTTAACAATCAACATATTAAACTTTATCAATTTAAAAATGGAGTTTCTTTTACTCCTATCTGCAAACAATTACCTAGAATCACCCTAAAAGATAATAACATTGTGAAAGATTCGTATCAAAATAGAGCTGGGTTGTAAACACTATCAGCGGGAGCAAGGTGAATGTGTGTCAAGACAAATATACAGAATCTTTATAATCAAAAGATAAATCTATGAGTACTTTAGGTGACATGCTGTCAGAATACCACGGTAGCGTTTTAAACTGAGCTAAACCTGTTTCGGAGAGCATATTACAGCTATCTCACAGAAGCTCCACTCAGGGTTAAAATATCTGTGAGAGTGAAGAAACTGAAGCATCACAAACTGTCAACGTGTAGTGTATGCTGCAATGAAAGGTCACAGTGCGCTAAAGAATGTAAACGTAATAAATCATGTGGAGTACCAGCCTGGAACTCGACACTGGGTAATTTTCAAATGTATATATTTTCCGTCTGCCCATTTTGAGATTTGCAATAAGCACCACTTGTACAAACAGGAATCATCTTGTTAATATTAAACATATAACAAGATCACAGACAGATGTATTTCTAAGAAATGTAACATAGCACTTTGAGATTCACAGAGTTGTGAGAATTGTAAGCAGTTTCTGTTTATTTTCGGATACTACAGACAGTGAAGGCAATTTAATAGGTGTTTATGCAAGGTTTCCACAAAAAAACAATCTGATAATTAACAAGGGAGATTTTATAACTTAGATTGTAAAACGGGCACCTGTTTTTGTTTTCTGAACATGTAGTGGTCAGATTTCTATTTTATAAGGGTTAAGCAAATACAGCTGTAGTCAATACTCAAACGCTAATTGAGTACAATTTTTATTAAGAGAGAGATAACTTCCAAATTCAAGTAAAAATATCTTTTTTCTATTTTAATATGATGTAGTAGTGTTATCAAGTCATTTTAAAGTGTCATGTAATCTGCATAACAGCTCATGATTCGCACTGCACACCTCAAAAAACTGTTTGAGCATCTTCCTCTCACACAGATGGATCCTCTTACAGCAAGTGCAATCAATAAGTCCTGTAGCTGTATCATCAAGAGAAACTGACTGTACAACTCGGACAACTAGACAAAGAGCAGTGGAAAGCACAAGACAACATTGTGAACAGAACAAGAGGGAGAAAAGCTTTGCAGATGGAGGTCACAACAGCTAGATGGTATGAGCACATGGGACACAAGTAATGGCAGCTTGACAAACGGCACCAGATGGGGCAGTGAAGGGGGTGGGACATGTCATTCTATATAAACAAGCACTGAAAGGTAACTTTACTGATGTAAGGAATGCTTGGGATTAGATGTCTTTCAGCATGGGGGTAAGGAGGGATGCAAGAAGAAAACAACAAAATACCGAAGTTAATAAAACAAAAGGGAAAACAGACAAAAGAATCTTGCCCTCTTACCCTCATACTGCCAGTCTGAAGGAGTCAGAGCACAGTTTAGCCAGAGGGAAGGAGAGCAGGAAGGAAAAAAGAAAAATAAAATAAAGAAAAAAAAAAAGACATCAAACATTTAAGAAACAACTCTGAAGTTAGAAAAAAAGAGAAAAAAAAGTCCTTGCAAGAATACAGCGATATTAAGAAAAAGAGAAGGAGACATGTTATAAGGGGAGAAAATGTTAAACAGGGATTGAGATTTTAGAGGAAAAATATTAAGGAATCCAAAAATGGAAGCTTTTAAGGAGCTGTCACAGCACTTATCTTAGTAGTTTGTTATCAATAAAGTCCTGCCACATATATGAATGATGTGACTCTCTTAACACACCCCTCAGTGGTAGAAGCCACATATATTGGAAGAAGGTTGTCACCTTCATACTGTGCTACAATATCAAAATTGTAACACAGTCTACAATCTTGATATTGTAGACTGTGCAATATCAAATATAAAATATCTTTACATTTTATAAAATATATCAAGATATTTTATAATATCTTGCTTATTATAAAATATATAAGCAAGATATATTTGATCTTGCTCATTTGTTTTTAAATTTTTTATACCTAATGATGGCTTGACCATTTAAAGTTGAAAGCTAAATCTATAAGGGCCCCCAAGATGCATCAGTGAGTACCAGTTGAATTTACTCTACATTAGGTCCGACTGTCCTGCTGGACAAGCCACTTTCACCATTCAGCATAAAGAGCTGACTGAATCTTTATTGGGGAGAGTGTCCAAATGTGAGGTTTTCTACATGTGTGACAAAAGAGGAAAAACAGAATAAACTGGTAGGGTGGAATATGTCTTTGATAACTTGCAATGCTTATGTCCAAAGAATTTGTGGTATACTGGTGTAGCCTATAATATAGTGTTAAAGGCACAGAAAATCAGTCCTAGTATTAAGCATCTCTTACTTAATGACACATATTTTCATACAAATAGATACACTTATGCAGTAGCTAAATGTTGCAGCAAAAATCCAATATTAGGAATACTTAATCTTATACTGTGCAAACACCCTCTGCACTGATGAAGACTCACATTAGCAAGTCAAATGCTTAAGACTGTGGTGTGTAACTTATTTTTTTTTAAAAAATACATATGTATTCAATCCGTTACTGTCATAGCATTATAATATGAGACCAATAATCTGTGAAAAAAATTTAGCTCCTCGTCTTCCTCCCACTGCTCCTTTTCCCATCTGCAAAAATCCATCACGACTAGTCAGAAACAACCATTTAGGCCACAAGGAAGGTCTGTCAGTCCCACTCAAGTACATACTACCCATTGTGCTAATGGCGAAAAAACAACTTACCCTTAGGTAACTTAGGAGAAGGGTGTGAGGAGTGCATCGACGAGGATGATTGACTGGGACAAGGCAGAGGAGCTTAATATTAATATATCTAACTTATTATCTGTCATATACCATACTGTCACTACATACTGACAGATATAACAACCATGTAAGAAACTGTTTATTTTGTTATTTTATATATATATATATATATATATATATATATATATATATATATACACACCTCACCTCACCCCACAGTGGGGAAGCCTATTTTAAGATTATTTCTACTAATAATTATTTGATCCCTTGGGGGCCCACAGACTATGTATAAAGAATTTCCAATTCATGACCCGTTCAGCATTCCAGTGTAAATTTTACACAATTTTTCACAATATACATTCACTATAACTAACGAGGTTGAAGCAGACAAAAATCAAATGCATTTTTAGATACACAAACATGTGGCATGATAAGAAACTGTGATAGTAGTTCAAAGATTTGGTCAACAGGTGTCTTGCTATTGCACGGAGTAATTTCTCCTTAATGTTTGAAATAGATTCTACAGCAGACATTCATTAACACATTCAATCAAGAAACACACATTTTGGTCATAAAGTAATGGTTACTATACACAAATTGTCTCTCTTTTCCTAAAATGCTCTTGCTCTTTCAAACATTTTGAAAGAGCAAAATGTTTGCTCTTTGAAAATGTGAGGCTCGTTACCAAGTTGGGTCATCTTAGATTACATGTAATCAGAGATGGGCAGGACAACACATCAACAACCACCGGTCTAGTATTTCACACCCACCTTCTGTTGCAGGCCTTAGTTGTGCATCTGTGCACCTGTTAGTAGGTACATAACAGGATAGTTTTCTCATTAAATATGGATACCCAGGAGCCATGTTTTGCATACCCACAAGCCATGTTTTAGAAGCACATAATGCACAGAGGAAAGGTTTTGAATGTGACAGCCTTAAGAAATGTTCAAATTTGTAGATTATTTGAAACAAATTTATGGAAAAATGTAAATTTCATATGATTCTATGTTAGGATGTTGTGCTAAAGACTTTCAATGACTTGAGACATACAGTTATTATTGATATGTATATATCCGTCTTTAAAAGCTCCTTAAGACTGTGCACTGTTAATTTTCAGTCAACAATTTTGGAGCAATTAGAAAATCCATACCTCTTTGCTAAGGAAATGGAGCCTCCCATAATAGCAACATGATGAATAGAGGAAGTGGGTCACACCTTGAAATCTGAGTCACAAACAAGCAAAAAAAAAAAAAAACTATGCAAGTCTGATCTGAAAAAAAAATCTTTGCAAACCCAAAGAGCATGCATGTGCATGTGCGTGTACAGGGCATAAAAGTTTCTTGCACTCACATCTTTTTAGAGGATCATATGATCTGTTTTGGATGTGTGCGAAGGTGTGTGTAGGTTTTAAATGATAGTCGTGGCAGTAGGGGAGAAACATCTAAGGAATCAGGTTCCAAGAAAAGAGGAAGAACCAAACAGAGATAAAGAATAGCACCTCCATTTTCAGTGACAACAGGCGTATACTATGATCAGAGCACTGCATGTGAATACATACATAAAGCAAAAACTGATGCTCACATTCCCACTGGTTGACGTATTTAAAGCTGTTAACGACAAGTGATGTTTTCTATTTAAAATGCTTTTCAGCATAATGGAACGTTATAATTGATCTTTTCACCTTTCCTTTCCTCATTGTATTCTTTATACTAAGGTTTGCATAGAGACTGGAAAGGTACGGAGTTGGATTTCTGCTCGATAATTGTTAAAAAGAAAAAAAGAAAAAAAAAAAGCATCAGGAGTATAGAAAAATATTTGTAACTACAAATTTATTTTTTCACATTTCCTTTTGTCCTTCAGTCCTTAATTCCTCATTATGTTAAGATGCTACAACTTTCTGGCTGGAGATTTTGTGTTCCTGGTCATCTGACCAGGATGCACCCTGCCCATCACACACTGACTGATGAAAACACCTATTGTTTGATAGGATAATTTGAATGAATGAATGAACAAACGAATGGATGGATGGTAAAATGGGAGTATAAGACTTAGAATTATGGAAATATATATAGACGAACAATCTATCCTCAGCCCATTCTGGCTTTTTTGTGATAAAAATGCTAATATGAAAAGGCTGACATTTCAGGTTTCAATACAGGTAATGCCTGTGACTAACTACAAAAGCTCATCTTGATCATGCTCTGAGCTTAGACTGCATGCTACTTTTTAACTTGAAGGTTTCTCTGAACTGCAAATAAAATAGAAGCTGTCTCATGTCTCATTCAGTGCCGCAGCAACAGGAGACGACTTGACCTCATCTAGCCTCACTTGCACCTTTTAATCCCCTGCACATCTGAAAGCAGCCACCAAGCACTAACAAGGACCAACTTGACTGTGCTCTTTATCCCACTGGTGCTGTACAAATACACTTGTGCTGCACATTAACAGTCGATTATGCCAGAAGGTGAGAAGTATCCAACTTGTGTGAAGCACGATGGGACTACAGCTTTCCTATTTCAGGCCTTACAACACCGTTGAGTTCACATCAATCAAACCTGTCTGTGTATGTCTTAGTGAGACATGGCATACAAGCTGGCTGCCTTCTATGGAAGGGAAACCAAGTGTGCAATATATGCTCTTTGGGATGGAGAATCTTGGAAAAGATTCTGTAGAATCTTTACTGCAAACCTCACCACTGTCAGGGATTGCTAAACATTATAAAAAAAATTAAAAAAATACCGTATAGTGTCTGAAAGACTCAAGCAGTATATTTATAACCATGCAAAAGCTCAACAAAATATCAAAGTTACACACAGAACCAATTATCATGAAATGAACATGACATTTGCTCTTAGAAAAAATGCATTCTTCAAAAATGTGCCAGTGCTGGTGTAACAAATTGGGAAAAATAAAAAATAAAAAAAAATCGGAATATTTGGGCCATGTAGCAAAACTCCAGCAGTACTGCATCATCACTCTCTGAGGTCTGTCGATTTTCAAAAAGGTTACTTATTAGCAAGACTTATATCGTGGAAGGTAGCTGGTTTTGTTTGTAAAAAGTGCATCTCTCGAGCCCACCATTCACTGGACTTCATAGTCCCATGAATAAAAAGGCAGGTTCATGTGTTTTGCTGCTTTCATAAACACTTTTGACTACTTTAAACATGCAGAAATGCTTTAGGCATACAATATTGTTTATGGAAAGTTCAACAGTTCAGAAATATTTTTGAATCATTATTCATACTTAATGAGAATTTCTGGATAATCTAGATCCAGATTATTTTGCTGGATCTAGTCACTTTATTTTTCTGAACAAAGTATCTGTATATTTATCTAAACAAAGTTTGACAATTTTGTAACTGACAAACAATTTTCTAAGATGTTAAATAAAGATGCGCCATGTAATTCACTAATACGATTGCACAGGTTTGAAAAAAAGACCGAAAGCTTGAATGTCAAATAATATCTGTTAGTTTAATCTAGCAATGAGAAAAAATTTCTTTAGAAAATGCAAAGTAATTTCCAAGTCAATAGAGCAAAGTGGAATGTACTTGTCTTTGTCACAGGTTCATCACAGACAATTTAGAAGTGACTAAAAAGTTTGTTTACTATGTCTATTGATGAAAGCTGTTCATGAAATGGCCACTGACACCATCAACAATGAGGAAAAGCATCAAAAGGACATTGCCTTACTAAACTGGCTGAACAAATAAGTATCAATACCACTATTACTGGAACCAAGCATGTCTCACACCTCAGCTTAGCCACATTCTAACTTCTTCAATGCTGCATCACCCTGATGTTAAAAGTAGCAAAAGGAGCCCTGACCACTTCTAGAGTGCATATAATGTTCAGGACATACACACTTTTTTCAACACCATTTCTGTATGAAAAGCTGCTTTTAAATTTATCTTATGTAATATTTATGCTTTCTGAGAAATTTAATTGTAGGTTGTCATCAGAAAATCAATTAATAAAATTACTGAAATAAATGGTTAATTATATCACCATCTGTAAGAAATGTATATGAGTTGCACCTTCTGAATAAAATCAGTAAAATAGGTCTTGATGAAATTATAATTTATTCAAATGCACCTACATGCCTACTACTAACCTACTGAGGTTAGGTTGAACAATGCTTTAAAGTCAGAATCTAGATATTTTGATTTAGGTATGTCAGTCCCATGCCATGTTGTATACACTGTTGAAAGGGAAGCAGATAAATAATTGATTTAGATTTAGATTTCCATTCTAACCATCCTTAAGATAATGCTTTAAATATGATATTTGTGTGAGTTGAATATATAATATTTAATTAATTCCAATTATAGTCAAAGTAAGATGTGTTTGGCTTATATACTCTAATTCCATTGTGACCGCTGTACCTGTCACATTTAATTTAGGTCAATGGCTTTTTTGATACAGAGCCTAATAGACTTCACACGCTCCCTAAAATATATGTCTTCTGCTCTTCAACATCAGAGCGAATTTTGCACTCAGGATACTAAAATAACATGTCACCAGACAGAAATTGACATGGAAACTTTGTAAATGAAGGATAAATCTTAAACTGCAAGTGCAATTTTTCTCTAGCAAATTTAAAAGTAACTATCCTGGACAAATGCACAATGTGTCAAAGCAAAATTTATAACATTCTTAAACTACAAATAAAAACAAATTGAAATTCAATATTACATTTGATGAACAGTTCCAGGCACTGCAGCAGTGTTGCGCTCAATATTTAGGTGTGCCCCTCCTACCAACCTTTGGTTTGACCCGATACCACAAAAAAACTTACAGATGGTTCAAGATTAGAATTATGATCAATGATCCATTTAAGATCCAGCAGTAAAGAACATGTAGAGATCAAACAAGGACACAGTTTTAATGTTATACTACATTAAAACTGTAACTGGTTCAGAAGAATGTTCTTTGAAAAGTCCACTACCACCTGTCTGAAGACTACATAAGACCCTGATCCTCAAGGCAAACTCCCCTTCATGTTTTAGATGTTTCCCTGCTTTAACACACCTGATTCAGTTGATATTAGTTCAGCGAACATCAGCCTTCAATTGAAATCAGCCAGGCTCCAGCAAGGAAAGACCTAAAACATGCAGGGCAGTGTGCCTTGAGGACAGGGGTTGGGAAACAATAGTCTAGAGGTTCAAGTTGCTAAGCAAAATGGCTTAGTGGCATGTACTCAGGCCACATATTTAGGGGCCTAAAAGCAGCAGGCTGGCAAAACACAAGATATAGTTCTAAAAGCTGTGCATTACCATTCAGATCATACAGAATAATACATAATTCTGTAAATGCTCTCCTGGGCCAGACTAATGCTACTAGCTGTTAACACTCGCTTGATTACCATAAACTCCCATGTGTGATAATGAGGGATTAACAATGGTGGTCAAGCAACAGCCTAAAGTGGTTTTTTTATGGTTTGTTTTGTTACTGTGAGTTGCAAAGTGCAATAGTAGAAGGGCATATTTAATTTGCATTAATTAGACCAAGATGCAACTTGTCATTCACTCCTCTATGATGTGAAGAACTTTAAGTGCTTTAAGCAATAAAGAGTTTAATTTACGCTAAATTTGTGGACCAGTCAACATGTTTACATTAGCAAATACCTACAGACTCAGTTGCAATGAAAACATTTGATTTCATGATATTTCTCCATTTTTTAAGCTCAAACAAATCAGCAAAAACTTAAAAGTTAGAAAACTTAACTATTGTAAAAGAGAAAAAAAAAAAAGTTTTATTATGACTAGGACAATTTTTGCAGTGAAAATACGTCAATAATCATGATACTCCATTACTTGCAGCAGTACTGTAGCATAATTGACAGTTGTGTGAATGCAGTCATGCGGCTCTGGTGACAGAGTTCAGGGATTTATTCAAGGGAATACAGGATCTAAACATCATCCAGCTTGATGAAATCCTATTTAATGCAACTAATGCTAAAACCTATCCAGTGTTTGCAAAATGTGAGTTTCTTTGAAGTATTTATCCATTGTTCTTCTCAAAGTTGAAACAACCTCTCTAAATAGTTTTAATTTATTAAGAGATTTTTTTTAATAATGAGGCTATGGAGACAGCCTAGGTCACTCATAATTTTTTTAACTGGGTCTTCACTTGGAGGAAAAAGAAGATTCATTACTTCTCAGACTCCAACTTCGTCTCGCTGTAATTTAATTGTTAAATTGATATAGGTTCAGAGACCATGGTGGACATGAGAAACTGATGTGATGTAAATTATTGGTGGCTGATAATGAAGGACACAGGGTATACTTTACTTTTCTCCTGGGCAGATTTCACTTTCCCAGTTAAGATTACCCCCTCATTGCCCCACTCCCTTTATTCCCCTATAGGGAAACCACACAGAGAGCAGGGAAAATATTGCAATCACAGTTTAAGTGCACAGATCAGCACGCACACACTGTGCTCCAGGATGGGCCTGTTGGAACACACCACAGGCGGCTCACACTTCACAACAGTGCCCTCCCTCTCCCCCTCCATTTTCGTAAAGCCCAGGGCCTGATTACAGCCTGGTGGCGAACAGATTAAAACTCCTCCTCCTCCCCTCATTTCTCCACTGCATCCCCCATCCCATGGACCGCAACGGCTGCTGTCAGACACAGTCTGCACATCTGGCTCCTTTTCAGACAATCCCAAAAATAGACAAACTATTGTGGGTCAGAATAGAAGTGCAGATGCGAAAGGCTGGGAAGGATTGGATCGAGATGGAGGAAGACTGAAAAGGAAGGCTGATGGCAGAAGTGTCCACAGCCACA
The DNA here is from genome assembly GCA_903067055.1 of Poeciliopsis paucimaculata. Lineage (NCBI taxonomy): Eukaryota > Metazoa > Chordata > Actinopteri > Cyprinodontiformes > Poeciliidae > Poeciliopsis > Poeciliopsis paucimaculata. The sequence continues at coordinate 12,294 of CAEGAD010015320.1, forward strand.
TTAACTGATGCACAATCCCAGATACTGCTAAGCGGAGTTAAGCACCTGTGAGTGTACGTGGATTTGGGTGACATCTGGATTTGTGGAGTGGGAGATTTGCATGTATAGACACAGTGTGGCCCTCTGCCAAGCATTGGGATGGATTTAAATATTTCATTAGTCACTGTTGAAGTGCTATAAAACACTGGACTTACAATAGCAAAAAAAGATTAGGATCCGTCTATTCCATTCCTTATTGGGAAATATTTAGATATTGATGCACAATAAAAACTTTATTCATAGAAAAAGGAGATTCATTTGAAATTAAACAACTTTTGCAATAATTTTGCAGATTAATGAAGTGTTGGAAATCGGCAGGTAATTCTGCAAAAGTGACTTGTCCAGATTGTCCTGGACAATCAGATTCTCACTGATTTATTCTAATAAGCATGAATAAATTACCTCTGATTATTCACACCGATTAGATATATGAGAGACCAAGTCAGAGCTGTGGTCTTCAGGGATCAGTGCCCTGCATATTTTAGATGCGTCTCTGCTCCTGCACATCTGACTCAAATGATAGCATTAGCTGCTGCATACCATTAAGTGCTGCAGAAACCTGTTAATCACCCACTTATTCAGGCCAGGTGTCTGGCGGAAGGGAAACTCCAAGCAGAGCAGTGGTCCCTGAGGACCAGGATTGAGAAACACTGGCCTAAGTATAGTTCTTTATAAAAAGCATTCATATTTATTTTAACTTTCTCAAATTTTATTGTGTTACAATCAAAGGCTTATGCATTTTAGTGTGATGTAATGTAACAAACTATCACAAAGAATTCAACACTTTGAAGAGCCACTGTTTGCTGCAATTACAGCTGTTGCTGTGGAGTGTGTCTCTACCAGTTTTACACTGGGAGGGCAAAAATATGTCCCTGTTCTTTTTAGCAAAATTGGTCCAGCTCAGTCAGACTGAATGGATGGTATCAGTAGATACTAAGATACTAATTTCCAAGTCGTAACACAGATACTTGATCTGATTTATGTTCTAAAGATTGACTGGGTCATTTGGACACATGGATATAATTCAAATCATTACTCTGCAGGTCTGACCATTTGGCGCCACTGTCCTCCCGAGAGTCAAGCCTTTACGCCTGTTTCAAGTCATCCTCTAAGAGGTTTTCTTCCAGTATTGTCCTGTATTTAGTGACAACCACCTTCACAACAACTCTGCACCTCTTAGGGCTTCACAGAACAGCTGCATTTATTCTGAGCTAAAATTAAACACAGGTGAACTCTGTTTACTTGTTTGATTACTAATGAAGATGGGTGGTTATGTTTTATTTAAATGTATCAGACCGGAGGGAAATTAACACAAATATCACAGGTTTATGTTTTGTTTTTTGTTTGTTTTTTTCTTTTCCAAAAGAACAAGTATAATTTTTCCTTCACTAGTGATGTCAGTTGTGATATATGCCTATTTTATTCTTTTTTCTCTTTCTTATCTGTGCTTTCATCAATCTGTGATCTTCAGCATTTTAGACAGCATCACTTGTGTCCTGTGTGAGGATCTGTTGCTGTGCAACGCTTTTCAACCAGCTAAATATTACACAGACATGTAAAAGGTTCTTAACACTTGGAATACAGCAGCCAAAAACATATTGTAATCCAAGCAGTCTGTTGCAGTATAAATATTGCACACATTTATCGCTTGTTATATTGCGATATATTGGGCTAGTCCTACTTAAAGTGAGTGAAAACATAATATTTAAGATTTGGCTATAGCTACAGACTTAGTCTTTATGTCCCCAGAAGCCAGAAGCCCCCCACAGTCTGATCCAATCAGAGATCATTTGTAGGTCTCCAAATCATTTCTGTCTACAACAACAGCAACACTCACCTAAATAAAAAGCGGATTGTGACTCTCGTCACTCTGATCTTTAGGATTTTGGAATGTCAGAATTTAAGCTTCACGATATTCAATGCATTGCCCATATTGGAATAAAATGTCATACCATAATAGATTTTAAAAAAAAACAACAAATGTCTTTAAAATAACAATTAAATTAAACTGTTTACATTATACATAATTACACTTGTCTATCAAGATGGTAGGTTATGCTGAAAGTCAAACCTGCACAAGAGCAGGCTTCCAGATTAAAGATCAAAATGTGTGAGGACACCAACTCTCAACTAATAAATGCCCTGAAAAATGAAAATAAATAAATACATAAATAACATAAAATACAGCAGTGCTTTAACAGGTTTTTTCTTCCACACACCTCTTACTCCTCTTTTGTCCTCCTTTTAAATCATGTACTCAGAAACTTAAACCAGTACTAAGAAATGGTAAATCACTGTAAATGATTATTAAGTCATGGTCACACTTGTGCTTTTCTATGAATAATAGCACATCTGAACACACATTTGACATAAGTTAAAATCTTCAGACATTAAGGTGATGTTTCACATTTTGTAAGTAACATAAGGACAAAGTCATTTACTTTTTGCAGTGACGTCACCATATATTTTATTCTTTTTCCGTATTCAATGATCTGCTACAGGTGAACAAAGTTCAATATTTCATACACGGTCAGTGAGCGCCCGTAAGTTGTCAAATGTTTATGAGCTGAATCACATAGGTTGTAGATCAGACAGCTGTCAGCTGCTTCAAGCAGTTAGTATGACGAAGGGAGTATAACTTTGTCAATGCATTAAGAGCCTCTGCATCGCATAGAAAGATATTTGTTCATTGCTACATCCTTTAAACTAGTACTTGAAGTCGTTCTTTATCAGTTGTCCATGTCTGGTATCTCAGTTACAGTATTTTTAACGTTCACAAAAATATGTAGGAGGGAGGTTTGTAACTTGTCATCAGACTGTATTTGAAAAAATAGACACATGGGAAAATTATGCTATTTGAAAAAAATAACAAGACACGTGGGAAGCACAAAGGAAAATTGTGTCTCAGCCACAATACTGAGAGACAGTAAGACTGAGGCAAAATAGTCTAATGTGGATATTACGCGCTGTCTAGACAACTGAACTCTTATACCCTCACCTTAAAGATAAAAAAAGATATACGACATAACTGTTACCAAGCAAAATCCAAGGTCAGTATCCCTAAATACCATAGAACACCAGTGATACTTACAATTATTACCTTGCTTTTCCATAATGTTTGGTTTTTGGATATCTTATGATAATTTACAGAGAAATGCAGACTTGACCTCAATTTAAGATTTAATCCAAAATTAACCATTGTTAAAATGATGACCAGAACTGGCAAGTGTTTCAGAAATAGACACTAAATAGACACTAATATTAATCTTTAAACTGTTAGAGATTTTTATTGGAAGCAATAAAGAAACTTTTAACTTACAATAAACTACTCAGCAAGTATAGCTCTAATCTAAGTGTTTTCAACCTGTGAAACATTCAAAGAAGCCAAGCAAGGAAAGACTAAATGAAACCGTTTTAAAACAAAAGAGCATAAGGTTTTGAGAGAGTTGATAAGCGACATTGCCATTCACTTAAGAGACTGTGGCATATCTCACTGTGTGTGCAGCTTTGCGCCGCACCTGTGTTTAATCAAAAATGTCAGTCTCATACAGTTGGAGTTTGCTTTTAACTGGCACTTGCCGCAAGCTCACTGAGCTGAGACTGGAAGATTAAAAATCGCAGTCTCAGCGTGAAAACCTAAAATATTCAAAGAGAATCCTCTGTGATCAGTGAACTGTGCAGCAAAAAAAGCTGAATTCAAACTCATCCTTTAAATAATGACTTTTTAAAGTTTTGGATAAGACGATGGTGAGAATTCTTTAAGCCTGGTGTTCTTTTCATAGCACAACTTTGTACAGCATTGGGTGATCATTTGACTTCTCAGTGGTCTCTACAGTCTACTTCAAATTTTGTGAACCTCTTTAACTTCAACAAGTGAAATAAAATAACTAGCTTTATCTGCAGTTTACAGGATATTAGTAGCAGAACTTATGCTGTATTTATTTCACAGATATCATTATGAATGAAGAATCTTTAAGTAGTAACTTTTACTTCCCAAAATTTTGAACAATTTCCCAAACTTATCCACAAGGAATAGCACCAGTTTCTGGCGAATCATTTTCCAAAAACAACAAATTGTGCCAGTGGGAGATGAAACAGGTCATATTACAGAGAGAATAAGAATTACTTTACACATTCTGCATGCTTCGTCTTTGCAGTGTGGAAAAATGAGACGCCAAGGAATGATCGACTAGGTACAGGCCGCTCATACCTTCTGTATTCTGGCCCCAGCTGTGGGTAAGCAAAGCGAGGATTGCCATTCCGGTCCCCAGCCATCTGACAAGCCACCGCCCCCGTCGCATCTTCTGTCAAGCCTTATTGCCTGCCCACCTGGATGGAGCAAAGAGGGGAAAAATGAAAATGAAAAAGACAAAAAAAAAAAACAACAAAAAAACATTTTACGCCATTCATGTATCAGCACACCCTGAAGGGTTTTTGCTTGCACCGATGTGACTAATACACAAGATAGAACCCTTGTGCAGATTTAACCAAAAAAGCATTTTCATTGGGTCAATATTTTTTCAAAAAGACATTAATCTCCTTTGACAATTTCACTGATGTTTATACAATACATTGATTTTTTTTTTTTTCTGAGAAAGAATTTGTGTCTAAAATACTCACTATAATAATAAACCCAATGACTGTTTTAGATTTCAAAATATCCACTTAAAAGAATTGCAGTCATTTCTTCATTACTGTTCCACAGGTAGAGAAGTTTATTTAAAGATCACAGTTTGAACATTTTGTTGGTATTATGATCATCTTGCTTTTCCCATTATGGAAAATTATTTCCCCTTCGGTGAGCAAATGGACAATTTTTTCATGTCTTACACAAACACAAAACATGATTTATTTCACGTAGTGCACATTTATCATAACCTTTTACTTTACTTAAATTTACTTCGCATCAGTTAATTTCAAATTGTTTTTATACAAGCAGAAAATCACAAAACAGTCATTTTAGGATTCTTTCAAGAGAAACAAATCCAGCAAAAAATTCAACCATGTTTTGCATAAATACTGTGGTGCCAAGTCAAACCTAATCCAGTGTATACCAAGTCTGGTTTTTAGATGAACTTGTGTTCTTGTTTTGTGTGTTTTTCTTGTAATGTGTAATTAGGCGTCCTGAAGGATACCAAAATAAAATGCTTATTATTAATATTATTATATAACAGTTTGCTAGTGATGGCTACAGTTAGCTGATGCTTTACAAGGAATGAAGGCATTTCTATCTGTCTATAGTGTTTGATGTCGCACCTTCCTCATGAGGTTCCTTTCGTAAGCGGGCGGTAATCTCAGAAATCAGCTTCCGTGCCACATTCTGATTGGATGAGAACCACAGGCCACTCACAAGCATCACTGCCTTCATATCAAAGCAGACTTGACAAAATTAAAGATGCTTTGCAGGCTATCAGCACTTCATTTCAAATGGAAATTTATCTCTGTTTCACTTCAGCCATTTTCTTTAAACAAACACTGAACAATGTCGGGAAAATCCCATCTGGACACTCAGGAATAAAGTGAGAAAGCTTTATGGAAGATTATCTGAGGGAAATGTGCTTCTACTTCTGAAAATAGAGTTCTTGGCTGATACAGAAACGCAAACAGGATGAGACATGTCTGCTGTTAGCTTTTTTTTTTTTTTGCTATTGAAAATCAATATAGCCTAATATATTGAAAACGAAGTAGCGGTCATATATCCAACTATATGTAACAGACAAAAAAAATTTTCTCTACTGCAAGTGTTTCAGGTTGGCATTATTCCAAAGACTAGCAAGATGCGTGTATTGATCTTACATTGGAACTTTCTGTGAAGCTCAATGACTAAAGTTGAAAATTAGCCTGGAGCTCATTGTATTTTAATATTGTGAGAAACTGCCACAGCCTTTCAATAACTTTACATCAAGCTTACCAGATAAGCAAGGTAACTTGCACTGGTTATACTTGTCACAGTCTATGAAAAAAGCAGAACAGAAAAAAAGTATAATATTCTTCACAACAAACACTTTTCCAACATTTAGTGTTAGATGTTTTAGCTAAAGTCGGGGTGTCAAAATCAAAAACCACAAAAGGACTTACAGATAGCATTATTACAACTGTTCTCATTGTACACAATTACATTAGCAGAACCAGGAATAATTGTTTTGTAAACTGTCAAAGCTATTGTTGCGATTGCTTTTTTTTAATTTTATTTTAGGAGGTAGTGATTTTTTTTAAGCAAAATTGAAATATTCAGAAAAAAACTGAAAAGGCCTACAAATAAGATAAACTTGGAAAGTCACTGCAAATGAAAATCAGAAGCAGCATCTGCATTATCTGTAGTTGATTATACATTTCCTAGTCACGACCAGTCAAGCTGAAAACCTTCAGATCAAGCTATGCATCCTAAGACCATTGAGAGTAAACCGAAGCAAATGCTGGAGACAGTTTTGGTCATACACAGGCCTGAGTGTATATTCAGGAAAAGAAAAAAAAAACGGTCAATATACAAACTCAGACAAGATGTTTGATTTCTGTCTGTCAGTCAGACAAAGCAGATGGATGTTCATTTGTGCACAGTTTATTCTTATAATATCTCAAACATAAGAAAATGTCAAAAAGTCTGGATTAAGTTACTATTTATTAACTTAATTGTTTTAAAATGATAAATAGAAACCAAACATCTGTTTGAAAGTAAGAACATTCTCACTGTTAATATTCTAAAGTCCTTGTGTCTTTATCACAACGATAGATGTTTTTACTGTAAACAAAAAACAATCAGATATTTTTTTTGTCACAATAAGTGCTTATTTGATTTGAAATCTTGCCTGACGTACACCCAAGCACATTATGAACTGATGTACTCTGTGAGAACTCTGAACAGCAGGAGGCTGCTATGTTCTCTTCTCTCGTGGTGTGGCAACAAGAGCGATTTCACACTGGTTTCCCATTCACTCACTGCCCTCTCATCTCTCAGTCTCCCAGTGGTGTTCTCTTTTGAAGCAGATTTGATTCTTCACATTTGTACATCTATCTTTCTTAAGAGGGCCAACCATGATTGCTTTGATCCCTTTCACTAGAAAAGTCAGTCCTGAACAACCAGCCACCCTGAAGAGAGAAGTCATTTCCTCCAGCAGCTTACTGCAAATCTTCTCCTGGTTGACATGGGAACACTGTATGTGATTTACATTGGCCAGCAGGAATCCTCCTGCAAACTTTATGAAGTGGACAACTCAAGAGTGCTCAAAGAGATACATAACCAAAAAAAAAACAAAAAAAAAATGGCTTGAGGTTTTCAAGAGTCGTTTTGTGAGTCACATAATGGATGGAAATCAATTTTCAACGACTGTCACTGATTATGTCTGAAAACAAACAACGCTCACTTTAAATCTCTAAAGTCAACAGTTAAGTTGTGCCACTCTACTCTATCTTAATGCAGAACATCCCAAAATAGATGTAGAAAAAAAAAACATATCCACACTGAACCTAGCGCCTCCTGAATAAAAACTTAATTGAAAGGTTTCCTCTGCAGTCATTTCACAAAATATTAATAGCACAGTGAAAGTGACAAATCAAGTAAAGAAGCTCAAATGGATTGAGGTCAGAGAAAATTTGAGACCAAGTTAACATAAAATTTGTTATGTCAATCATTAAATGCTTAAGCCATCTTTGTCTTATGAGATGGCTATAAACCTTTCTGAAAGAAGCAACAATTCTGAGAGGGACAGTACCTCACACACACATTTTTCTGTGCAAGGGTGCACTTCAATAATTAGCTAGTAATATTTGTCAACCGTGGGCTACTAAGGGCTCATAACAATTTGGTCATGTTAGCTGTAGGTTCATAATGAATAAACAGTAAACACTGTATTAAGTAACTTTGTGTCTTTTCAGAACAAAAAAAATAATTAACTTTGCTGCAACATCATATTCTCTTGCTTTAAGTCATCATTATAAGAGCACTTCTGGCTTATCACAATAAACAAGTTCATGTTCTGTTTATGCAGACATCCCCCTTCAATTACTCACCACATTGAGCCTCTATAACTATGTTGTAGTTTAAAGCGTACCTTGGAACATGCTTGCTGCTTAGACGGAATAACTTTTTTTTTTTTTTTAAATGTACCTTTAGACATCTTTTCTTTATAATAAAAGTTTTCTGGTTCATTGTGAGAAAAGAAAAATCCACTTCAAGCTGTATACATCATACTAAACATTTAACAAGTTTACAGTATTAACACAAAGTATTACAGGTATTAAAGAAAAAACTACAAAGACAATATTCAGATCATTTTGGTCTAATAATGTTTAGAAATTTGACATAAAAATTTGTTAATCTCTTTCTATCAGTTGTTTTTGAATAAAAGTGCAATAATAATTTATTTATTTATTTATTTTTTACACATTATTTGTTAATGGTCTGTTAATGTGGAGTCTGTACTCTGCTCCAAGTCATCCTCACTTGTGATGAGGCCGACTGTGGCAGAGACTATGAAACCTACATTCTGCATTAATAAAGTGTTTAAAACCCTTGTGGCCTTTGCACAATCATTGCACTGTTTTTTGCTCATTGTTAATAACATTTGTGGTTTTTATTTATCAGTTGTTCTGCACAGATATCCTGTGTTGTAAATAGCCTGTTGTGTTTTTCAAGTTCAATACACATTCTGTACATTTCAAGAAAGTCGTCCTACTCAGTTGCAAATCCCTTGGATAACGAGTACAATGTATCGATTTCTAATAACGCCACAGTATTTTTAAGTTACAAAAAGAAGCTATCGATTTTAAAGTATTCACGCAAAATTACTCTACTTTATAAATATAAAAAGGTGAGCATTCTGCAGTGCTCTTTCATTTCAAAGGCAGTTGTCTGAGAAAGAGTACAGGAGCAAAAAGGAAGACAGACAAGCTCAGGTTTTTTAAAACCTGAAATCAACCATCTGTTTCATTAGATTTAAAAAAGTGATGTGGCAGAGAAATAGTGTAGGAGTGTTTCCTTCTGGGGAAATATATGTTTGACTTGCACACAGCTTTACAACATCTTCAAAGCTAAATGGCCTAGTAAAAGTCTGCAAGAGGTAGGTCAACAACGTAGAGTTCCAACTTCTTTTTATTTTGTGTGTGTTTTCAAGTGTGGTGAAGTTTGATCTTCGTAAATTGCGTGCTTGTAACTATACATATATATATACACACATCTACATATACATGTATATATACATCTATATATATATCTATAGATATATATATATATATATATCTATAGATATATATATAGCAACGACAACTTGTTGACATCTTCAATTAATCAGACAGATATTGTGCCTTTGATATGAAATTCTTATAAAGTTGATTCTTTAACCTGTGTATTTTACTTATCTCTTTATTAAAAATTACCAGTTAGTCAGATATTTAATGTAAATTTCAAGGATCAACATTAATTAAAAAAAATCTTTAAAAATCTATTAATTAAACTCTGAAGAATTAATTAGGAAAACTGTACAATATATTTATGTATTCAGGACATCACTTTCTACGTTGATTAAAGGGTTGATGTAAAGGTTACTGATAGAGATAGAAAAAAAACTAAATTCATGGCATGAAAAAAAATCTCATATTATACGATTAAGCATTGAAGAGAGATTTTGAATATGTCCTCTGGTTATTAAAGGGAAAGTCTCTCTTGAGATGAAATGCTAAAATATAAACAAGACATCCATTGTTAATATGTTAGCAATTTATCTCCATATATGGCTGCAGAAAATATGCACACAAACATTTAAGAACAAGCTTTTATTAAGTTGCTCCTGCTGCTACACACTTTTGTTGTAATTGGTTTTCTAATGTCAAGTCCTTCAATGTTCTCACCTAAGGTGTGTTTACAGAACAGGATGTTTAGGGACGCTGCTTTTACAGAAGCGCAGAACAAGTTACTTCTTGAGGAAGAAAATAGTTACGGAATAGTAGGTGTTATTTCTCAACACATGATGTAGTTGAATTAATTTACAATCAGCCTCTACTGGTTTAATTAGCATAAGAACCTTTGACGTTTAACTCCAAATCAATATTTGGATATTAGTTAGATTCTCACCTTGTTAAAGTACACCAACAGTTAGGCCTGTCACGATACCAAATTTTGCTGAGCGATTAATTGTCTCAAAAATTATTGCGATAAACGATAATATTGTTTGAAGACCTTTTTACACTGATTTAATGGAAATGATGTAATAATGCATG
>CAEGAD010015329.1:0-54118 GCA_903067055.1 Poeciliopsis paucimaculata
GCCGCGCCCCGGCCCCCGGCGGCCCCGCGCCCCCCCCCCCCGCCCCCGGCGCCCGCGCCCCGCCCCCCCCCAGGGTGTGTGTGCGTGTGTGAGAGACTGAGGCACTTGATAAAGGTTATATTTTATATTCATAGGAAGTTTTCTATTGTGTTAATTTTCTCCTTTCTTGGACTTTTGTTTTTGCACACCTGGCGCTGTAATAAAAAGCAGTACTGATTTGGATTCAGTGGTTTTGAAGCTAAACCTCCAGCTGCAGGTGAGTGGGAGGTCTTACTCGCCGAGCTCGACAGCAGCTCACTTACAGATTTTACGTTTGCACAGCCACTGCGCTCTGAAGATGAGTTTTGTTATGGTAACAGAGTGAACGCCTAAAAAGAGCTCTTGTTGCAGATGCCCGTTTCTGCAGGAAATCTTTGCTTCTCTGCACCTGCTAAAAGAAAATAAAGGTTTTTCCTCACACAAAGGAAATGGAATCTGAGGCTCCCTTTATGTAAAGCTATCTCTCCAATGAAGACAAAAATGTCCTAACTAGGAGTAAAGTTCAGAAATTGATCAGTTGAAGTAACTTGTCACATCTCTACAGCACCACACCTGGATCTCTAGCTACTGCACAGCCTCAGCCATGATGTGTTAATTGTCTCGCTTCGTTTTCAACTCTTTGTGATTTGAGAATATGAAGTGGTGGATGTTTAAAGGTAGCAGGTCAGAGTGCAAGAGGTCTGTGAACGATTCATCAGTGTTCTGTTTCCTTTTTATGTTTTTAAACAGATTATGCAGAAATATTGCAAAAATATTTGACAATCAGGGTTTTTTTGTATGAAGTTCGGAGGCGAGTTCCCAGTTGGTGAACGGTTTTAAATAATCTTGGGTTTATTTCCCCTGCTTTCTCTGGTTTTCAAAATAAAGATGATTTCCAAGATGTAACAACATTTGCTGTGTTTTTTACTCATTTTCACCTCGTTTGACATCACATTTTATTCAGCCACCATCATGCAGTCAGTCCTTTTTATCCAACCTTACCTAAAAAAAGTACCTTCACCGTTTTACCTCATTTTCCACTCATTGACCGGCTGTGTTATGCTTATGAAAACAGGGCACCTTCAAATCTCTGCTCCTTACATGGAGACGTTTCAAAAAGATAAACTCCCCGATTTCAAGAAGGTAAAAAAAAAAAACAGATTCATGGATGTGAATATTTGGGTCTGTAGAGAGCATATTTCTCTGTATTTGTACAGACACTCATTACCCTTGAAGGTTTCCACATTTTGGCAGGCAACTAAAACAAACCTAAAGATTTTGTATAAGACTAACAGAGTAGTGCGTTCCTGCATCTCTTAGTTTAGAGTTAAAAAAAAAAAAACTTGGCTTTCATTTTTCCCCACTTGTAAAAAACACTTAAATGTTTTCTGTGAATAAATTTATTTAATTTCATTATCTTTTATACAAAATACATGTCTTCAATACATAGGGTGACTATACGCAAGTAGCAATCAGAAGGTTGTAGGTTTGCTTCCAGCTTCCACATGGCAAGGCACTTAATCCCAAGTTGCCTCCAGATCTCCGTATAAACGCGTGTTTGACTGTGAATGGTTGTAATGGTATAAAGCGATTTGATTTTTCAATGCATTTACAATAACTTTAATTTATGAGCACAACACAACCACATTTTAGACTTTAAATGTTTGCTGGCGTTAGGGATAAATACTAGGGCTTGTCAGTTACTGCACTCTTCATATTTAACGTAATTCGAAAACATTTTCTCACATTTAGTTGGCAACACTCCATAGAAATCTGGTTAGAAATGAGTTTATAGCTGAAATATTTCTGTTCACACCCATCTCCATCCACTAACATAGAAAAGATAAATATGACGATATATTCAAGGTTTTTTTTTTTTTTAAACCTACAGTTTGCCTCTCAGGGCTCCCATGATGCTGCGGAGCTGAGAAGCGTCTCTGTAGGCCACCAGGCCGCCATGATTGGCCCAGCGGTCTGCTCCGGATCGATCAGCGCGAGGCTGGTGATATGTCAGTTCTGTCCTGGGATACTGTGCTCCGCTCTCTGACTGCTGCAGACTCAAAGCCAAGTCCACCACGCCCCCTCCCAGGGCCCGCAGCAGGGCATGAGGAGCGCACGAGTCCCACTTAAAGGTGCTGCCCTCTGATAGGACGTAGGCGTCCGCCAGGCCCTGGATGACGCACAGGATCTTGTAGCCGGCTCCAGAAGCGTACATGAGCTTGTCTGGGCCGCACACGGAGGTCAGGGCTTCCTTCACCGACTGCTTCTCGCTGGAGCTCAGCACCACGGACAGGCCTCCCTCAGATCGCTCTCCAGGTCTGGACTCTGAGCAGATGTTCGTGCTGCCGCAGGACACGCCCCAGTAGTGCTTTCCTCTCCAGCTGAGAACAGAGAGGATCGCTTTTAGTCAGCCCGAAAAGCTCAGCCACAGAGACAGACTACAGTCACATCAAGGAAAACTTATGAAAAATTCACATTTTGTACATCTATTTGGGTCTCAACTTCTTCTAAAAATAGACCTAATGCTAAGAAAACACCACCTAGCCATTATTCTTTGGCAATAAGTTAATGTCTGTTGGTGTCTGGAAAATGTGCCGTTTCAAAAACGGTATGCGCCGTTACTTAGCAACCCGAGCTGAGCGCCAGCATGTTTGGTCACCTGGTTTTAACTGCATGCGCTGTATAATGGCTGCTGGAAAAGGCAAATGCTTTGTTGTTAACTTGCCATCCAGAAACGACTTGCTTCATTCTTGCTGGTTGTACAGGAGGCTCCACTTCTGCTTTTCAAAGATGTATGGTTGTACAATTGCACATCTGATTGAAGCTATTTTCATGTGTGAGTGTAAAGATTGAGTTGTGACAAGAGGCCTTAAAACGGCTCATTCTGAAAAGAAGAAGTGAGCCCACTAAAATCTCATTTTCCGAAAATAATTGTGCAAAAAAAAATGCGATGAACGTGTTTTGTTCATCATAGACATACAAACGTTTTATTGACCATAATCTGTAGAGAGAACGCTGCATAAAAGCAGTAAGAGAAGATGATATGACTAAAAACAGTCTTGAAATGTATATTTAATAAACTAAAGTCGAAGACAAATAAAATCAAAACAAAGTATTAAGAGCAGGTAATGTCTAAAAAATAGGTAGAAGCAAAATAAAGTCTCAGGTTGTCACTGTCTGCCATAATTTGTCCCCAATTAATGTATTTTTAATTACATATCCACTGATGTTTATTTTCGTTTCAATTTAGAAAGTAAGTGCTCCTTTTTATGTTATGATCTCTCTGCACTTTCCTGTCAATCATTGTCTGAAGATGTAAATTTGCTCAACAGATGAAACAAAGAGTCATCAAATATAAGGAAGTGCGATAAAGTTTTAAATGAACTTATGAAGACAGCTTGGATGATCAAACAGGAGTTGCTCAACTCACCCTGTGCCAGCGGGATCTTTGTTGTTGAACGGTTGGTTGATCACGCCCATGACGGGCTCACCTGTGCTCCGCAGGTAAACCCCGATCAGAACCAGCGCACAGTGCAGACCTGAAGGAGACAGGTGGCCCTCTTCCACCACCTCCTCGCGCCCTTCTATGTACTGACTGGTGGCGTCTTCACACACAACGGAGACCATCACAAGCAGCTCTTGTTGTAAGGAGCAAACCTAAGCAGCTGGTGTGTTTTTACCTATGGGGTCAATCCAGACGCCGAGCTCAGAGGGTTTAAGCGGAACCGTGAGTCCGTCTGTGGCCGCCTCGATGGTGGCTGGGTCTTGGTGGACGGCTCGAGCCAGCAGAGACGCCGCCGTTTGGTCGCCGTCCAACACGGTGGCCAGGAGCTTTGCGGTCTCCTCCTCTGTGCTGCACACGGTAACAGTCACACTTTCTCCTGGCGAAACAGTGAGGCTTTAATTAATTTACAACGAATGACCTCATGTGTTTACACAGCGCACGATGTCACCGCGTTTAAATGTTTGGACAGCGACAAGCTGAAGTGCTGGGTGTTTGATCTGCATGAATAATCAGCTCTGTGTGTAAAACTGCTGCTCATCATGTGTAACATTACAAAGGTATTTCAATCATATTTAAGGGCAAGAGAGAAAAGATGTCTTAAAAGTCCTGAAAATAAATGCATTACAATCTGCTTTTTTGTTGTTGTTGTTTTTTTTTAAAGGATTTATAAATCTTATGATAAAAACCTTGTGACATACCTCCAATGTAAAACATTATTAAAAATAGCTAAAGCCTGATGTTTACGAATGCAGAACAAGAAGTCATCCATTTTCCCTCACCCTGAATTTAAATCCAACATTCTCCAATGATTACTATATTTTTGGTCAATACCAATATAACAAGGGAACTATTTTATCAGCAACCCTGACCATTTCCTTTAAAATGACTTGGGCTTGACAGCCTCAAAGTCTTTAGTATGAACCTGGAAACTTCAGGCATTTGGAAATTAAAGCCAAGGATGTTGGTGTAAATTCTCAGTCAACCAAGACAAAAAAAAAAAAAAATCTCCAAGTGCCTAAATGGAGAGAACTCTTCTCTTCTTTAGTCAAGATGTTTAACTGTAGATAGTTATATCTACAGTTTTGAAGATAAAAATGGTGTGGAAGCATCTCTCTCGTGAACATGGCTGTTAAGGACAAATAAAGAATGAGTCCATTCTTTATTTGAATGCGGTCTTTCAATACGTGTCAGGAGAAATTACAACACCTTCCTGAATGCCGTATGAACTTCAGGTATTTTTTCCACCACTGTGGGAAATTACAGGCAGAGCCAGGGGTCTATAAAGAGGTTTTAAACATTCAGGTGCAGTGCTGGTCTGTTAGGTCTCCAAGCGACCGCTTTCAAATTAAATTTGAGGATATGTGGGTTTAGAGTAAAAACTCACATCAGAGCTGCAGTGTGCTGATGTGGCACACATCCAGCCATTACATTATAATTATGAGCTGCAAACAGGAAAGATGAAAGACAAACATGACAGAAACAATGATGTACAGTGATAAATAATTACAGGGTGCTGTGGTGGTGTAGGGGCAAAACACCATAAACTCAATACGCGAGTTTATGGCCTCACATATTTAGGCCTTGGTCCTTGTGGCGGTGGGGATAGGTTCGATTCCCAGCCTGGCAACATTTGCCGCATGTCTTCCCTCTCTCTCGTCACCCTGTTTCCAGTCGAACAATAAAAGCCACTAGAGGCAACAACAACAAAAAAAGTAATCAATAATTACCAAGCCCATTTTCAAACTTGTTTGACTCTTCTCCATGAATGAACCCAGCCATCTCTGGGAACTGCACAGAAAAAATAAAACAAAAAACATGAGCATAAAAACTCAGTCTAGTTCTACAACTTTATCATTTATGGCTCACCATTTACGTCTTCTCCTACCTGAGCTCTCACATCGTGCCGGATCATCTCCTGAATCACCACATCGGCGAGTGTCTTGAAGTCCTGCACAAACTTCTTGTTCTTGTCTTCTCCGGTCTTCTCCTGCACCAGGAGCTGAAAGAGAGGAGCCTCTTGTCTGCAGATGCGAGCCACGTTCGCTGCCTTCTCAGCCACCCGCAGCAGCAGCCTCAGCAGGTCGGCCATGTCTGCGCAAGCGAGGCAAAGAATTGTGTGAGAGAGAACGAGGGAAAAAAAGGGATGGAGGAGGTCGCACTCGCACATGATGGGCTAATTATAGCCTGAAAATGAAAACAGGGCACCTCTGAAAAAAGAAATGAGAGCAGCAGGGATGTGGCTGCAGGGCTTTGCATGTGAGCTCGAAGAGAAGGGTTCAAACGTACACAGCTCAAGTCAATTTCCAGGAAAATATTTTTAAATTATGCAAAACTTTGCAGCACAGCATTAGATTAGCAGATTGGAGAAACCATTCATATAAACACTGCTGTCAAAAGGTTTTAAACCAGCCCTAATTTGTTTCTACTTTGCTTCCAAGGAGACATTTTCTTGTGACCTTTGAAGTGGTGTTAATCTGTAATGTTTTTCTTAGACTTTTCATGTTTTTCTTACTTTCTGTTCTAGAGAAATTAGTTTATGATCTTTGTGTACTTAAATAAGTCAACATTTAGGACAAGATCTAACATCTTAAGGCTTTTAACTTCTTTTTCGGTAAAATCAAACAAACTCACTTAAGTCTCTGTCACCAGTGGAACAACGTGCAATTGTCAGTTTTCCATTTGTTTTAAATTGTACAACAAATCATTACTTAAGATAAGGCGGCTGATCAAAGTTATTTTAAGAACATAAATGTGTTTTTATCCCTTGTTTTTTGGATCCTATTCTTTTTCTAAATGTGTTGGTTTGTTTTCCAAGTGGCTCCAACAAAACTTGTGTGAGCAAAACATGAATGCGGCTTGTCAAGAGGAACACGGCAGACTGGAATGACCAGAATTCGTTTTGAGATCATTGAAACCAGAGGGTTATTTTATTTAAGAAAAACCAGATGGTCTGGTTGATGAGTTCCAGTGGAAGGATTTTTAAGTCTCCACTTTTATACATTACCTCCTATTCTGTAGAACAGGGGTGTCAAACTCCAGTCCTCAAGGGCCGCTGTCCTGCAGTTTTTAGATGTGCCACAGGTACAAAACACTGGAATGAAATGACTTAATTACCTCTGCCTTGTGTAGATAAGTTCTCCAGAACCTTAATGACCTAATTATTCTATTCAGGTGGTGCAGCAGAGGCACATCTAAAAGTTGCAGGGCACTGGCCCTCCAGGACTGGAGTTTGACACCTGTGGAGTAGAAAATTATGGCCAAGCAGACACACTTATGAGCCCACTGGTTCCAGTGACCAGAAACTGTATACCGCCATCATCCCAGTAAACACCAGGTGAACTAATGAGCGCAGACTGCTTACAGTTTCACTATAAAAAAAAAAGAAGAAAAATATAAGAAACTAACTATATAAAAATATAACATCTATTCAAAGGTGATACAGTAGAATATGGCAACAGCTGATTTACCAACCAAATGAAAAGATACACAGAAACTTAATGGCAGGACTGAAGGTCTGTCAAAAATAGTTTAAAACCTGCTTTTCTGCTCCAGTTTTTAACCAATGGCAGCTCTACTCTTGTAATGCCACCAACCCAAACCTGAAGAGGTTTTCAAAAACCTTCTTACTTTACTAAATAATACAGTATAAATCCACACGTTACTGCCTCGCTGTGGTTTAAATAAAGGTATAGTCGTTACAGAGGAAAATACTACATCGATACAGCAGGTTTAATAGTCAAAAGCAGTGCTGGTAAAAATGTTTCTGCAGAACCAAGGACTCCTTCATCCAGACTAAACCGTTACAAAATATGAACAATAGTTATTTTATTCATCCCATTTGCTCCGTCATCGTTGTGAGCTCAGCTAAAAGCGAGGACACGGCTCAGCCCCGCATTCAAGAGAAATGATGTATGACAGGAATTTAAATGAAAGTAAAAAAAAAAAATAAAGATAAGGTGAATGAGTGAACCTTACCAGCGCCAGGTAACACTCTGCTTTCTGTCTCCTTCTCGGTGGCTGCGTTTTCCGGTTTGGCTCGAAATGCAACGAGCTCAGACGGAGGGTGTGCACTTTCAGTCAAATTATTATATTTAAGCTCTTAATTAGCGCTGAGCTCTGCCGCTCTGCCCAGTTTACGTCAGTTTCCTACCGCAGGAAGGGCGGACGCTCCGCTCGCAAGCTACGCTGAAACCCTCGAGGCGGAGACGGGAGCGTAACGTGTGACGTCAGCACGGTGGTTCCTTTTAAGGCGCAGAGCACCGGAAACGGTGCGTTCAAGTGACAGCTAGATGCAGCTGTTGAGTCTTTTGTAATGCATGGTTGAGTCACAGATCAAATTTTTGGGCTGTTTGAGTTTTACATTTGTGGTTAGACATTTGCGGAGACATTCTTGAGAAACAGAGGGGCTGGTCATTCTTTCTGTACAAAGCTACTGTAGTTACAAATTTGTCAATTTGTCTGATTCTTATATTTCTATTGTTTGAACAATATTTCTTGAACAATCATTCACCTCTTTCTGGTTTACCTCAGACACGTGCTGCTTAAAAGTTGTTGTTTCTGTTTATTTATGTGAACATTTATTGGGGTCATTTAGTTCTTCAGAGTCAGAAATTGTTAATTTCTTCTTGTCTGATTCTCTGGTGAAAATAAATTATTCAAGCCCCTCCAAATTAATACCCCAAACTTCATAATGAACCCAATAGCTTCAATTTCAAAAGTCTGAATAAATTAATCTGAAGTAGGTATTTCTCTTCCTCCAGTGACCAACAAGACAGAAATGACCAACATTAAATTCTTCTCCCACATGTTGACGCCTTGTAATTCGCTGAAAGGCAACAGTAATCACACATAAAGACAGATTTATTCAAAAGAAAAGAGGCTGGCAAGACCAAATTTAACAGCAGATTCTGATTTGATTATTGCTGCAATCTCTATCTTTCTCTGCAAGGCAGCATAATATATTTTAGCTCTGTAAGTGATGCCACAAATCAGCCAGAAGCATTGCTGCTTGCTGCTAAGAGGCACAGAAACCACATATGCAGAGTTAAGTGCTTTTCAATTAAATATTACAAAAGCTTCAATTGTTAATGACCAATGTAATGGAGATATTTGACTCAGATCAAGCTTTCTCTTATCAATAACTTTACACCCAAAATGAAGTAAAACAGTGGCATTCATAGCCTACCTACTTACAAAGATGTTTTGATATAAATATCTTTTAATGATGAGCAAAGCGTATTTCTTGATGACAAACTATTTAGGCTTTTACTGGAAAGCCTAAATGCTTTCCTGTTCGGTCTCGCAGGATGACTGCAGGATGTTAATCATCCTGCAGTCATCCTGTGAGACCAAACAGTGTGTTTACAAGAATATAATATCCTTTGAACCTCTCCCTGTTTTCGCAATCACACAGTGCATTGCATTTTGTCTGGATATTGATAGGTCAACACAAAGTGGTAAATTGGAAAAGAAGCATTTGTGATTTAAGCTTTTTTTTTACAAGTAATAATTTATTTCATTTGCAGTTTAAGATGAACATATCACATGTTGATATAAACAGTGATGACATAGTTTGAAAAAGTAACTTTAATCAGATTACTGATAACTCCTT
Source organism: Poeciliopsis paucimaculata (assembly GCA_903067055.1). Classification (NCBI taxonomy): domain Eukaryota; kingdom Metazoa; phylum Chordata; class Actinopteri; order Cyprinodontiformes; family Poeciliidae; genus Poeciliopsis; species Poeciliopsis paucimaculata. Next base: position 9,135 of record CAEGAD010015329.1, read on the forward strand.
GAAAAAAGTAACTTAGATTACTGACTACTTGATTTGGAAAGTAACTAAGTTACATTAAAAGTAACTTTTTAAAGTTACTTTCACTAGCTGCTAACAACAACAACGCTCTGCCACCAGTGAAATCACATTGAGCTCTGCCAATGCTTAATTGCAAACTATTTGATGATAGTAACATCGACAGTGTATTTCCACTTTGAACTGAAGGGGAGAATGTTTAATGATTACAGTACAAAAAAAAAGAAAAGAAAAGAAAAGAAACATAAGTAATTCGTGTGTGTTTTTGTGTGTTTCTATTGCCTGGAAAACTCCAAGAGTGATTTTAAAGCCCCCACCCCCGGCGCCCCAGCCTCCAGGTTGTGCGTTACGGCCCTGCCTTTGGTGTCAGAGCGCAGCGCACAGTGACATTAATCTTAATATTAATTATTATAATTGCGTTTAGTTGCACAACTTTACGGACTCGTTCATTCGTGGCCGTTGACGTCATTCAGAGGTAAAATATTAACTTGACATTAACAAAGACACAGCGGGACGGATCATGAGTCTGACTAAAACTACCTGGATGTCAGACAAATTCTGGGGTTTATTATGAGTCTCTGCTTATTTCCAAGTCCAAATGAGCAACTTCACGTTCAAAAACAAGCCCAAAGAGGGCTCAAAGCCGCTTTTAATAATCGGACTTGGCGATAGAGACACGTCGACAAGACACGTAGAGGAAATACAATTAAATAACAAAATATAAATTATTTTATAATAATTAATATTATAAAAAGACGACAGTAACGCAAAGTGATTTCGAAAAGTAACTTTAATCTGATTACTGGATTTGAAATAGCAACACGTTAGATTACTCGTCACTGAAAAAAGTAACGCGTTACTGACAACACTGAATATAAACAAAAGTTTTGAATGAAAAGGAGAAGTTGGAAGAAAACAAAATCTCTCAAAACTAAGCACCAAGCAACAATTCATGAACACAAAACAGGTGATGTATTTACAAAAGAAAGAAAGATCTATTATCTTTGTAATTATACAGCACTCTACTGAGACTATATACTTCATGATACCTTGATAGAATATAATGTATGCTGTGAATTTGCATTAAGCCTCAGTTACTCTGATCTGTCTAAATTATATCCAGTCAGTGCAATCTGACTTTATAAGTACTATAATTAATAGAGCAAATACAGCATTACAAAAACTAAGCAACACATCAGGCAAGTCAGGGAGAAAGTCTAAACAGAGTTGAGTTATAAAACACAAATCACAGACTCTTATATTGCCTCACACAGCATTGCTCAATCCATCACATGAAAATGGAAAGAGACTGTCCAACTAAACTGGCACCCTGAGCAAGGAGAGGATTAATCAAACAGGCAGTGGCCATAATAAGCTGCAGAGGTTTACAGCTGAGGTGGGAGAATCTGCTGACAACGTTCAGTCATGGACGCCACAAATCTGACGTCCATGCCTTATAAAATGCTTTATAAGGCATTTTATGCCTTATAAAGCCTCTTTGCTAGAAACCGTGAAGGGGAGACAGTGTCGAAGAAGATGCTCAGGTCTGATGAGACCAAAAATGTTATTTTTTGGCTTAAAGGCGAAGTAAAGCAGAATCATTATGAAAATCACCCCAATAATGAAATACGGTCTTGGTAGCATCATGCTGTGGGGATACTGCTCTTCAGCTATAGGTGAAAAGCTAGAGGTGTTGCAAGGAACTACATTTTGAAAGAAAACTTATCACAGAGTTCAAATGACTTGAGCCTGGGTCAAATATTTACCAAAGACAAGATCAAACTATATCCAGGAGTTAGAACGGCCCCAGTCAAAGTCCGGACATAAATCCAATTGAAAATCCACAATGAGACTATAAAATGTAAGTTTAAAGACACTCTCAAAGACTACATGCACACATTAGTCTCTCAATTCTCTAAAGAGCAAATGGCAAAAATTTCAGCCTCCAGATGTGCAAAGCTTTCAGATAGACATGAGGTAAAGGTGGTTCTACAAGTTACTGATGCAGAGCTCTGAACAACAACAATCTGAATAAACATGCACAACAATCTTTAAAGGTTGACTTACTAAAAAAAAAAACAAGCATACTTTCTTATTTTACATTTCAGTTATGCACTTCTTTGCGTTGGCAAATCATATGAACAGAAATATATTGAAATTCATGGTTAAATAAAATTAAATTGTGCTGTCAAAGTGGCCACTGGTAGATACAATCTGAAGCTAATAAGTTCAAAGTGCTTTAGCAAAGACTCCTACAGATCTGTCATGAGCAAAAAGTAAAGTGAAGACAAGAAAATGGAAAAAAAACAAACAAACACTTAAGCCCTCTCTATCTCTCTCTCTCACACACAAACACACATGTGAAATTACACTTTTCATGAGAAGATTGTTTGGTGTTTGGTAAAAGAGTTGACCACTTGCATCCATTAAAAATGCATTATGACAGATGAGAAGCCTCCGTGTGGTTGATCGATACAGCTACGTGTCCATTGTTATTGGGCGAGGCCGACAGCTCGCCGCTATTTAGTCTTCAGTCGCACTCGAGATCCTCACTGGAGAAAGCAGCTGCTGAAGATGGAGGTAAGAAGGACTAATATCTCAAAATTTTATTCTCTTTGGAAATAAATGGAGGGTACTGATACAGTACGGTAAGTCATCAATGCACACATGTAGTGTTTTAGTTTACAGTTTAATAGAAAGAAACAGAAAATGTTTTGAATAGAGTTTCAGGTTTATTTTTAATTCATACTAATGAACATTTACAAGTAAGTCTAAATGATGGTGTTATGGTTTTAAATTGTTTGTTGCAGGTGTCTACAGATGATTTCTCAGAGCTGGAGAGTGGCATGGTCAGTATCATTCAAGTTTTCCATAAATACTCGGGTCAGAACTGCACGCTGAGGAAGGCAGACCTTAAAGCTCTCATCAACAACGAGATGAATCACTTCATCAAGGCGAGTGATTTAATCTGATTACTTTAATCACAGCAGGAACTCAAACTCAAGATCTGCATGAGTGAAACCTTCAATACCTATGAAACAAATGTCACAGAGTTCTCTGTAGTTTTTTCATCTTGTCTGATTTATTTGTCCAGTTCCTGCATTTAATCAACACGTTCTCTTATACACAGAAAATTAAGGACAAGAAGATTCTGGACCAGCTCTTCACTGATCTGGACCAGAACGGAGACCTGGAGATCGACTTCAAAGAGTTCGTAGCCCTCATCGCCATGGTTACTTCAGCATGTCACGAAATCTTCAACCAGACCCACACACATTGATCAGTATGTTTGCACTAAATACTCATTAAACACTTGAGGAAATCTGGAAGTCTGGCTCTGTTTGTCTACCAGTGTGACTTGATTAGTTTGTGTTTTAACCAACTTAGAGAGCAGGTTGTTAAATCTTTTTTATACTATGATGGTTTTCATAACATGATTTATTCTGCTTGGGGAATTGGTACATTTTGCACAGTTCAGTTGTTTGTTATAAACTTTTGTGCTTGAAATGAAATGAAATGCCCAGTATTTGGCTCATACGGCACAAAGACTATAAACTGGATGATCTACAATTTGCTGCATAGCAATAAATTAACTTGTCCATTTTTGTGCAAATTGAACTCCAGCTCCAACTTATGTTTCTTTGTGTAAAACTTTCTCAAATCCAGCATCACTCCAGATATTCAGCTTCTCAGATTTTTCTCCAAATAATCCAACATTTTCTTCCATGCATCTTCCTGGGCGGCAGCGTGCGGTGCAGGATGACCGCCCCACATCGTGATCACTGCAGCAGAAACAGCAGCTCTCATGTAATAATGGCAATAAAAAGTAAAGAACATGAATGAAGCAATGTAAAACTGCAGAGGCAGCTCACATTTCTTGGGTTTGACGGACCACATGGACGCTCTTACACTCGGGGAATAGGGCGGCTCAATCAGGTGACCAGCGCCGGGGTAGGACAACCGGGTTAAAAGGTGGGATTTACCGACAGACCTTAACCTCTCCTCAATCTGATGATCCAGAAACCAAGAATTAAAAGCGGCATTCGATACATTGGTGACTAAAATTGAGACGTTATTTAAAATATATGTGGTACCAAGGATTATTGAGCCATTAAAAGTTACTCTCTCAACAATTTAAAATTTTATTATCCGTCTTTCAATTATGTTGTGTGATGTCCCAGCGATACATTAAAATTTTTATGTAATACCAATTATCGCCAAAAGGTGGCAGTAGTGGCGCCTGAGGGAGAGACTGACTTTAAACACTGAAGAAGATCAGTATAACAAAAAATGTGAGTATTGTGGAAAATATGAAACAATAGAACATGTTATATTAGAATGTCATAAATATGAAAGAGAGAGAAGTTATATGAGGAAAGAGTTTGAAAGTATTAAGGAAAAAATTAATTTAGTAGATATTTTGAGGAAGAATTTGGAGAGTAAACATATACAAATAGTTATTCGATTTTTAAAGAAAACTGACTTATTTAATAGACTTTGATTACAGTAGGTATGTTGGTCAATGTGTGTATGATATAGATGGGTAGAATATAAATAAGTATATATGTGTGTGTGTAAGTATATATATATATATATATATAGGTATAGATAGGATATATTTATTTTGTAGAATCTTTGTATGTATATATATAAATAGAGAGAGTGTTAGACCAATATGAACCACACTCCATACCAGTAAGTGGCTGTAATGCTACTAGAAGTTTGTTACCAACCGCCAATAAACTCAACAAGAAGAAGAAGAAGATCAGTATAACAAAAGCAGAGCATTAGCGAAGCCACAATTAACTTTGTGATTTCTGTATATAGAAAAGCATGACTAAATAAACCAAGTTATAATGTTCTCTCTAAACTGAAAATTAATTGAAAGACAACTGGAATGAGCAACCGGGGAAGAGTAACTTTCTATGAAGGCCTAATAAAAGCTTTACATGTCTTACAAACAGCAGTTTGTTTTTTTTAAAAAAAGTACAAATTTGCTTGTAGTTCTTTTAAATAGTCAGCAGTATGGTCGCACTTATGCCCAATACAAACTCGGCAAGATACAGAGAATTTGATTTATGTGGGTGACAAGAAGAAAAACAAAAGTGTTTTTGGTCAGACATTTTATACTTTATAGAAGAAGAGCTATAAAGCGGTTCTCTTAGAACTACAGGAGAGAAACCTAATGTCTTTGTTTGAGATGGTACCCATGAAAGGTGTCAGAACCTTTTTTCCAAACCATTACCTGTCAATCTGGATTTAAAGGAATCAATTAATCAACTTTACCAGATCTGCGTTCTCAATGCTTGCGAAACTCAGGTCGTCTTCACCCACTATGAACATCAGAGGACAGTCGAGCTTCTCCACCTGCAGAAACACAAGAGAATCAGAGCAAAACTTGTAGTGAACAATTTAACATTAATGAGATCTTATATGCAAACCTGGTTGTGTGCTCATTGCGCACCGCAAAGTTTTTTTATTTTTTTAATTATCAGTAATTGTAAATAATGAGTCTTAATTATCAAAGAGACATTCTCCTGGACTTTGGTATTACAGTGTATTAATGCTGAAATTTTGCTCTTACTGGATAGTATTTTTTATTTTTATTCAGATTTTTAGTATATATTTTATATTCTCTTGTTTGAGTCCATTTGCTCTTATTGTCTGTTACTTTTGCTGCTGTTGCACAAAAATGTCCCCTTTGTGGGACAGTAAAAGATATTTCTATTCACAGAGCTGTTTAGTGGGGGAGTTAAACTGAATAACAAATATGCTTCATTGTGGCTCAACACATCTTAAATGACTATATGTCATTTACAGTGGATCGTCTGCTCTTGTGTGAGTGATCGGCTCAGTAAAGGTGGATGCTAACACCAGGTGTGAACAGTTTTTGTCCTGTTACCTTAACAAACCTGTCAGGAGGAATATTAGCAGGCAGAGAGATGTCTTTGAATATGACACAACCCTCATCATTAAAATTCCAAAATTTCTGTGAACTAAAAGACAAAAAAAAAAGAGGAAAACCAGGAGATTAATTGTATTTTTATTTATAACATTTATAACTTTTGGTCTCTACACACTATTTGAACCACCATGCAGCCCGTTGAGCTGGTCCATCACACAAAATTTCCATTAAATACGTTTAAATAGTTTGAGGCTGTTTGGAAAATGTGAAACGGTGTTAGTGCTTCTGCAAGACAATTTATATCCTATAAACACATTACAGCTTATCAGCATATTGATCTGAGGGAAAAGATTTAATGCAATATTCTGACTTTCTTTGAAATCAAATAAGCCTAATTTCAAGCTGTCTGTGGTCCCGAATCACTTTGTGGCTCACTGTATCATCATCATCATCATCATTGTCTAGCTGATTATTTACCTGTCATACCCTTCTGTCCTGCCACCTGAAGTGAAGAATGGCACCGTGCTAGCCACAGGGCCATTGATACAAACCAAACAAGATGGCTGCAGAGCAACACAGAAAGACAGCAGTTCAATCGATTTAGATATGACACATGATTACTGACAAACATAATTAATCAGAAAGAGAGTTTAAAATGAGACAATAAGCTTTGTGACGGACTTTGACTCCGGTGTTGACGGCGATGCGAAGCATCAGGTAGCATCCGAAGGAGAGGCCAATGATGCCGACTCTGTCTGAGGCGACCTGAGGGTGACCCTGAAGCAGGAGGAAGGCAGCCTGTGGGAGGAAGACGAGTAAAGACCAGCTACATGTTTAGTAAGTAAAACATAAGCAGCAGTAAGCAGGAGTAAGCAGCTCCCTCTGCATGGTTAAAGGCATGCAAAGATTCATCATTTACTTTGTAAGCATTTTGCTTGCTGTATGCTTAGTGGTGGGAATAAAAAAATAAAATGTTAAGAAATTATCAGTTTTGATAAAAAGCACCGGTGCCACAGTGTTTAGCTCCACTAACGAGGCAGGAAGCTGAAAGGCAAAACTTTTCAAGTGAAAGACAAATACTTATACCAATGAGGCAATTTGAAACTCGTCCTTCACTCTTTAGGCAGCCTTAAAGAATTTAATTTGTAATTTGTAACTTTTTGTTTCCTGGGATATACATCTTAAACACTTTTCAAAATGGGAAAGACAAAAGAACATGGTATTAAATCATTAAAATAGCTGCTGACTTGACCACATCTTCATTCAGGTCAACAATCCAAAGGTTTAAATCAAAAGGAGCTGTGATGAATGACAAGAAGTGGAAGAATTATCCTGCCTTAAAATATGATTCTCCGACGTTGATACGATTTGGTGGGCCAGGCAGATTTTTGTGCCCAAAGTAGGCAAGAGTAAAACTAGCGTAGCCTCTGGATGCAAGGAGAGAGGAGCGGTACTCCTGCAGTCCTCCACCCATTCCCCACAGATCCAACAAGGCTGGAAACGGGCCTGGACCTACAAGAAGCTGGGACAAAAGTAAGTAATGTCCTCCACCGGTGAAAAGCCGCAACATTAATGGATAAAACGCTCACCAGGTGGTATGAACAATGTTCCTACGATGCCGTTTTGATTAATCTCTACCCTCTTCACTCCTGGTGCGATGTACCACCGTTCAGCAGTCACCGCCGCCAGCTCAGAGCGCTGCCCTTCGCCGGCTGAGACGTGGCCTTCCAGCAGAGAAACCTGCACCAGGTAAGGACTCTCCACATTCTTCTTCCTCAGTCTAAAAAAGAGAGCAAATTTCAGTCAGAAAATAAAAGCTTTTTATACAAATGACTAAATATCAACAATGAAATGTAAGAACCTAAACCTGGGAAAACATAAAATAGAAAGAAAAAAAATCTGTAATTGTGCACGTCTAACAATAAACGTAGCTCACTTTTTGTCTCGCAGACTTAATTTGGTTTGTTAATTTCCATGCATGCTTCTTTCAATCAAAAGATTCTTGCAACACAAAATCCAACAGTCAGAGTGAAGATCTGATGCAAGATGGATGCAGCTTCTTATCAATATGTTACTCAATTCATCTACTCTGACCAGCTTCCCATAGCCAACTAATGGCTTAGTCAACTAAAGAGACACTCCCATAGCATTATGCTGCCACCACCATGTTTCACTGTGGGTATGTTTCTTATTTCCATACTTACGTGCAGTTTTAGTTTCCTGCCACATATAGCAGATTGCATGTTGGCCAGAAAACTCATTTCAGTCACGTCTTATTTGTCTCCCTTCAGTATGGTTGGTGTATGCACTTAGATTGCATTTTGCAGGATGCTGTATATTAACTGAATAATTTTCATCAGTGCCTTAGGACACATATAAATGAGTTTAATGCCACATGTTTCCCCCTGTGAAGCTCTTGAACCTGTTTCCATCACCTACCTTAAACCCTCTCTTCCTCCAGGAGCTGGCTGCATACTCCAGAAGAGTCCCATCGGCTCGCAGCCCAAATAGGAGCCTCCCACTGAAGAATCACTTGTTACTGGACAGACAAAAGACAGAAAGAAATAAAACAAAAAACAAAACAAAGAAGGCAAATGAAACCCTACATAGTCACCATTTTATATTAAATTTGATGTTTTCAAACATATTTGTGCCATCTTCTTTATCCAGCTGCAGATGATATAAATTGCATTATGTTTATAAAACAATAATCATTTACTCACAGCTAAAAGTTCCACCCTCATCTGCGTTATAATGAGCGAATGACTCCCACAGGTCTCCCTCGTCGCTGTGCATTCTTGCATGCACTGTGACGGGACAGCGCGGGGGCAGGAAGTGTCCCCTGATGCTGATCTGCTCGTCAACGAGGGCGCGAACAGGAGCGGCCGTCAAAACAGGAGCGGGTCTGGTGTTGCTCTTCCACCGAACTTTCCCTGCAGAACAAAAGCTGTGAGACTTTTTGACACACGGCAGAGAACTCAGTTAGAGTAAATTATTGATGACAAACAGGAAGTGGGTAAATAAAGAAGGAGGATAGATGTGCAGCAGACGATAAAACATACAACCCCACCCGTGGATTAAAAGCGTTATGAAAACGATAATACCCGTTTGTCTCTGCAAAATTGAACTAAGATAGTTTGGAGGATCAAATGAGAATATTATTCAAGTTTATTTATTTTTTGAGGGCTCACTTCAAGCCCCAAAAACAACTAAACATGTTTTTGTTAAATCTAAAACCATTTTTAGAGGCAAACCTGAGCAGGTCCAGTAAAATGGTAAGAGGAGCGTCCTCCAAGAAGGGAGGATCCCAACATTAATATTTCAATACGTTTATAACATGAAAATATCAAAAGACGCAATATTATTTGAAGAATTTGAGGTAAATATTTATACAAAAACAAAAAATAAATATGTTTCGCCAATAACAGTATTTAAATCAAATGTAAGAAAAAGCCAGTGATTAAGTTACTACAATAAATTTATGTAAAAGTACAGAAGTTTTCTGAGTTATAGGTCTTCCTCCTTATGTGTTCACCTGAAAAACAAAGCGCTGGATAAATAAACCATAACTTTACCTGCAAGCTGCTGCAAACCTGCCAGTTTGGTCCAAGTAGTGAAGTCTGGCTTCATCTTGATGTGACCGAGCCGCCCGATGGCTTTCACACTCACATGTGGCCTGAACATCACGTCCTCTCTGTGTGCTCTGCCAGCAGAAATGATGAAAAATCAAGCAGAGAAACACCAGAAAGGCATCGCTCACTGACTTTGTTTCGGCTTCAGTGAATGGAAAACAAAGACAAGTCAAATAGTAATCATGCTATGGTCTGTTTGCTAGAGTTGCTCAATTGTTAGAAATTAACCTACGGTTAACCTTAGACCTTTGGGTTCCAGCACAGAAAGGAGCATTGAATAAAAGCAACTCAAAACTCTCAGTGCTTTATCAAAGCACTGAGAACATTTTCATCATTTATATGTTTATATTTGCTTTCTGGCTTGGGCACAAATACATATATTCAGTAAAATGTGAATTAAAAAACTTGCACATTTTGTTCTGTTTTGTTCCAGTTTGTTTTTATTGTGGTAATCTTTGCAACGCTGCTCACGCATTAAAGGGACACACCACAGCTTCACACTAATGATAAAAGTACGAGTTAAAGTAATCTCCATTTGTGGAAAAATGCATGTCTTAAACAAAAACATCGTGTACTGGCCCTTTAAAAAGACCTCAGATTCAACCGAAGGGCCACCGAGCAAACAACGAGCACAAAGTTTGAGCATAAGGTTTAAAATCCCCTTCCAGTTTATTTTCCATCTGGAAAACAGGATCAAACCGGAAGTTTGTCCCCCGTTTTCTGGCAGCAAGAAGCAACAACAAGGTCACACCTGAAATCAATTAAAGGTTACCTTACCGCTGATTGAACTCTTTACAGTCGAGAATAAGATTTGCAGAAATGAGAATCAGGCGAACATTTACACAACTAAAGTAAAAGCTTAGAGGGCGACTATGAAGGGGAGAGGTCGACACACGTAACTGCAACGTCATTCAATCGCCATGAACTGTTCAAAACAATATTTGTCTCCTTCCTACATTTTTCTATTCCTATTTAGAAAAGTAAATAATAAAGATATGGTATTAAGATTGTCATAGAGATACAACTTCAAAAAAGGAAATAAAAAAATAAAAGTTTTGGTCATTTTGCATATGTATGAAATAAATAAATAACTATAAACAAATGTTGATTGAATCCTATAGTTGATTTTAAAGTAATATGTCCTTTTATTTCACGTCTTTTCTCTTTACCGAAGCTCTTCAACTTCATTACAGCAGCAACACACCTGAGTTTGAACTTATTACCGCTTCTTCTTTTGGAAATCAATACAATACTGCTGCCTTCAATGGACAATTGAGGATGTGAGTTAGTTCAAAAATGTTGATCATGACCCCTTTAAACTCACTAGATATAGCTAAACGTGACTTATGATTAATTCTAAAATACACAAGTAACATTTGAAGAAAAATGCAGGACCAAAGAACAAAGTTTGAAGATGAAGGAAAAATGTTTGAAGGTGAACTGCGAGGAGAAAAATATTAAAAAATGTACAAAAACTGATTCCAAAGTGGCTAAAGATGAATGAACTCCAGAATCACACATAGCAAGAGAAGCAGGCCACAGAAAGGTGCTTTCCTTCCTTAAGAAGAGTCAAGAGTAGGACACAGAATGTCAGATTCCACTGCCAAAAATTGACTTGCAGATCTTATCTAAAGCTGATGTGCAAGTCAGTTTTAGAAAAATAATGACTATGTCAGAATACTAGGAATAAACCTTATTTTGAGGTAATCAGAATCCTGAACAGGGAATGATAAAACAAAGAAATAAAGAAATAAGACTTTAAGCTGCATAAATAAGAACATAACAAAACCAAGACAACAGCTTGTAAATTTGTAGGTTTTTTCTTTGCACTGTTAGATAAAAACATTCACACTACTCATAAACAAAGGTAAGGTAATCGATGCTATGCAGTATCAATTTTGTTCATATAAAACATGTCATAGGTCACTGCAGTTAAATATCCTATAGAGATATGTTATTATTTTGAGTCTTCTTGGAAAAAATAAACATTTGACCGAGACTAGAAATGCACCTTCCCGCTGTTTACCGGTAGGGGGCAGTAATGCGCCACAGCGCTGTTTACCTGCTTTCACAGAACAAGACAAAGTTTAGTTTAGTTTCCGGGTCTTTCGCTGTGACGTCTTTGTTGTGAACTCGGTTTCGTCCACCATCAATACCTCCACCTCATCCCTGGAGGGGCTCAAACCCCGAGAGAAACCAAAAGGATTGTAGTTGAAATTCCTCCTGAAGTGCCCGTGGCCCAGTTTCCAGGTCTGTGTCTTTTTGTCTCTGTCATTTTAAAACGGAAGCTGAAAAACATGCTAGCACTAATCGTCTTCCATGTTGTTATTGTTGTATAAAACCCCGACGCAGTAGTACTTATTTTCATGGATAAATGTTAGAGGATTTTCTCCTTATTTTCCCCGAGGAATCGCGTCTGCTCGTGTTAATGTTTTAGAGGATGATAGATGTCTGTATGCTAGCAGCTTTAAGTCATATTCCAGTTCAACTAGAACCACCAAAATGGCCTTTTAAACATGTCATAGGAACTATAAAACATTCCTTTTAATGATGGTTATGAGTTGTTTTTTTTTATTTTTTATAGTAATCTTGTATGGGGTGGAATGATGATACCAAAACAAATGAATGATTTAGACAAAGAAATTAGGCTCACAACTTTTATTTTTAGGGTTTATTTTCTCTAATCAACACATGAACACAATATTAAAGAAAACACCCAGATAAAAACAACCCACCGCCCCCTATTTGTGTTGACTGTCTCCCATAATTCCTGCAGAATATTTGAACTTTGGTCTTTTTAATTGCACAGCTCCTCATCCTCATCCTCAGTAGGGTCTAAGCAGCGGCTTTATGATGATCCCTTCTGAGGTTTAATGTTAATCTTTCTTAAGTTCAATGCAAACTCTACGAGAGCGGAAAAATGTATTTTCTGTCCAAGAGCTGGAAGAGAATCAGGACATCTTTCTGTTCGCATGGTCTTTTTTGAGAGTTTTGGATACATCATCTAAGTAGCAGTATAAAGACACATGCATATGACACATGCAGATATTACACAACATACTGCTTAAATGTTTGCCATTTCTGTCACTATTAATATTCCAACGTCTATCTTATTAAATTAAAGATACTTAGACGTTTTTTCCTTCTTTATGAAGATGCATCACCATGCTACTATTACAGTGAATGTCTTTTGGGTTTTTTAAGAAAGCTGTGAGGGCAAAGTATTTCAAAATGTATTCAACTTACCTGCATATCTTCTACCAGATTTGTAGAGCTACTACCATAAAAAATGGGTGAAGTAATGCATTTCATTTTGGGCGTAGGTTGGAGGGTAGCAGGTGGGACTGGATGGGCCAGCTGTGGATGCTTTGGGCCAGTTACCAGCACTCTTTGGGCCTGCATGTGGAGCATCAGTGAAACATGGCCAGCAACTTCCGGAGCTACATCTGGGACCCGGTCCTCATTATCTGCCAGATTGTGTTGATGCAGTGCATCTACTACAGCTTCCTCGGCCTGTGGTTGGCTGGCGTGGACAGCCTTGTGCAGAGTAGTCGCTCCCTAGATCAGATCTTCAGCTATGAAGTAGGTCAAATCCATTCCTTGTAATACGCCTGCTCCTTTAAGCCTGCATGTTAAACTTTTTTTTCTTTTCTTAAATAGGTCCTTGGTTTTGCTACCATGCAGGGAAGGCTCTCGATGATGGCGTTTATCTTGAACTCTCTGACCTGGTGAGAAGATCTGCTTTCTTTTTCAGATCATACACAAACAGATGAGAACAATAGGAAGTTTTCTATTCATTACATATAAAACCACCTTCAGGCATCACAGACTCCTTAAATCACAACTTTATGATTTACGACTCATGAAAGGTTTTTTGTCTTTGATTTTAAGGTTTTTAAGGGTCTTAAGGGATCATAATCCTAATACAATTAATTTCAACTTATTCAAACTGATAAAAACAAACAAAAAACTTTTCCATCTTTATATAAACACAGTTTATACATAGATAAACTGCTTGGAATCACTGACTTACAGCAATCAATCCTTCTTGACCAGCATGTGTGATTCTGTGGCAACAAATGAAGCAAAATTCAGCAGAAGCACAGTGAATAAAATTGTTTTAGTCGCCATCCTGAGGCTGTTTCAGCAGTGTGTGTAATAACCAGGTGTCAGTGAACTAAGTACAGTCAGGGTTTAGTGTATTGTAAGCCTGGCAGGCCACCAGGCTTAGCAAGTTTTTTTTTTCTAAATGCTTGCTTTTTTTTAAAAGACTTTATAGTCCATTCTTCCAATAAAACATATTTATCAATTGATATTGTCAAAATTTCCTGTCAACTTTAAACATTTTTTAACTCAAAAACACGACAGGCCGCTGGATGAATGACTGCCACACGCCCCAACCACCGGCCTTAGCAAGTTTTCTGGGGGAAACCTTGAACAGATATTACAGCTCAATAAACTACTTGAAGCTGTACGCAAATATTTAAAGGTTTTCCCACTTTTGTCTTGGTTTGTCTTCCACAAACATTTCTTTTAAAGGGTTTCTTTTGTGATTCCTCAGGGAGATTGTGTCTCTTTGTTCAGCTCAGGAGCCCCGAATGCTATTTTACTGGTGTCATTGATTTAGGAGTTTCTCTGCACTTATCTGTTTTTAAGTTTATAGAAAATATATTTTTCTATGATTTGGTTTGAACATTTCAACAATGATCAAAGGTTATTTGTGCTACATGAGAGTAGGAAATGGCAAACATAAAATAGAGCAGTGACTGGAAAAGTAAATTGCAGCTATTAAGTATCATGAGTTTCAAGGTCAGCTTTTAAAATGCTTTGTAGTTTCAAGATTTATTATGTGCAACACAAGATGCTCATCCAGCAAAGCGAAGATTTGTCTGATTAATGTTTTGCTCTAAATTTATGCCAACAAACGTTTTCCCTTTGTTTGCGAGTCGAGTTTATTCTATTGCCTTGGATCTGTTCTCCTCCTCCCACTCATCTGCGTTTAGAAATAAATGTGTCAAGTCTCCTTTGTGTTCACCATTAACTCTCCATTTGTCATATAGCAGCTTTTTAAAACCCAAACAGCTTTGAAATAATCCTGATTAGTCTTCAAAACTAAGTTAAGCCAACACCAATTTTATTCTATTTTATTTTTTTACATCCAGCAGCTTTTAAAACCCTTTTTTTCCTGAACTTTGCTGACGATGACTTCTCAATGTTCTGGCAGCGCTCTGGGTCTGTGGTTCTTCATCCGTCGGGGGAAGCAGTGCCTGGACTTCACCGTCACCGTTCACTTCTTCCACATGATCGGCTGCTGGATCTATAACTCCCACCTTCCCTCGGCGCTCTCCTGGTGGCTCGTCAACGTGGCGTGCATCGCGCTGATGGCTGTGATCGGGGAGTACCTGTGCATGCGGACTGAGCTCAGGGCCATCCCCGTCAATACTGGACCCAAATCGAACCTGTGAACTGTTCAGATGTTTTTAAGACCCGAGGAACTCGCTGATAAGGTTGTTTCCCGTTGTTTATAAACCTACGTGAACAGACGGACTGAATAGTTATGAATCTTATCATAAAGTTTCCTCCAGCTGACTGGATATTTATTCATAGCTGCTTATTAAATGTTTGATAGTATTTTCTGTGTTATAATGTTTTTGAAAGCACACCATCATCCCTTCAGCTGATTGCAGTTTGTACTTTGATTCATGTTGATGTATTTATCATCATGATACTGTGTCCACATTATCATCCTGTTTCAGTTCCTTCTTATAGTTCATGGTGTATGAAATGTAGAATATAGTCGTTTTTACGCCTGTACATCCTGCGCCCCGTGGAATAAAGTCCTGAACTCTCATGTTTCTGGTTAATAAAGTAACTATAAAGTTCCTATTTTATTACTGGAGCTCTCAACAGCCACATAATTGAATAGAAATTAACACTTAAAAATTTAGCACCACAATGAATCATATTCATTGTTTTAACACCTTTTATGTGAGATGAATCCTGTAAATTCAGCTGAAAAACAATCTGCAGAAGCTCCAATAACCAGGTTGTATAAATGCGTTCACCCTTAAGCTAATGCTTCATGTTCCAGTTTGGTTTAATCAGATTATTTCACATCCTCCCACAAGGTTTAGAGGTTTTTCATCCACACTTCACAGTCCAGACATCTGGTGACTTCCAGCTGGTTTACTTCTTGTAGTTTTATCAATTTTTGATCAAATGTCCATTTCTTATCACTTTGGTGGTACATTTTCTCTTTACATGAGTATCTTTACTGTATCATTATGTACACTACGTAATACTAGGACTAATCTTAAACATGCTTTATGTTAGAAATCAAAATTTTATTGACTGAACTCAGGTTTGGTTTTGCCAGTCGGGATTAAAGTCTGCATATTCAGACTAATTGCAGGACTTTCTCGTTAAGCTTGCACTGCATTTTTCACAGCTATTATTGTTTGGCTCCGGGTCTGCATGTATTTATGTATTATGCAGAGCAGTCTGGACCGTTTAGGGACAGTTTGTCAGCCATCATCTGAGCTCTGACAACAGGGAATACGATTGGGGGAAAAACACGGACGTTTTCTGGAGCAGCGCCTCCCTGATGCTTCTGAGACTCCAACTAAATTTTTTAGTCTTGAGATGCAAACTCAGACGATCTCAGTCTTTGGGGTCTGCAGCTTTCAAAGTGCAGACTATGCACTTTTAGTGTAATCAGAGTGCTGTGTCCCATTTGATCAATATGAACAAGACATAAAATCTGAGTTAGAAGCTGTTAGGTCCTTCTGTACAGAACAGCAGGGTGTTAGTGTTTTCAAAAATGTATTTTTATATCGTTGGCCAACAGATTCACAACTAGTGTTGATGTCATTTCAAATAAGACTCTAAAGGATTTCACACTATGTTTTTACTTTAAGGTGGATCATTTAAGGTTAATGCAAGAATATACACACATTTAGACACATTTGAATAAATTATGGGTTGTTAATAATGGTAATTATTTTAAATGTTTTTAATTTTACTCATTTGGAGCCAGACGTAAAATGCTGAAGGCTTTATGGTTCACACATTAATGTCAAAGACACAAATGAGATTTAGATGCTGTTGTGTGACGTAAAGCAGGTCAAAAACAATCCATTGTGACTGAATTAAAACAGCGCAGTGGGACAAAATCCTCCACAGTAATGAGAAATGTAACATTTTATTTCTGGCAAATGCTTGATGGCAGTTGTTCCTACCGAAGGTCGAACCAGTTGTTAGGTCAGGAGGTATTTATATTTTATACAGCATTTCTTCTCAGTAAATCATGATTTTAAAAGGTTTGCTTCTCAATTTAAGAGAAGAAGGTTGAAAAGTTTTGGATTTAAATAAAAAGAGCATGCAACTTGCAGTCGTCACCAAATGAGGTATTTTTGAAAAGAAAACTTTTTTTTGTATACATTAACATCTACTGATCTTTACATTCATATGTCTCGTAGCTGCTGCTGCAGTATTGCTCACCAGGAACGGCCTGGAAATCTAATTATGTTTCAGACAAAGACAGTTTCTCTAATGAGGTGCGCATCATGAACATGTCGTTACTTCTTAAGAGGTTTTTCCACTACAGGCCGTGATCTGTCATTTTGCCTCTGCAGGACGTATCCAGGTGGAAAGCAGCAGATGGGCGAGCGCTAACGAGCGAAAACTAAAGCTATTTGTGATCCTCATTACCAGCTCACTGCTGGATGAAAAACCGAGGCTGTGTGATGAATAAGTTGCAGCCAATTTTACTGTAATGCTCTAGAAGCAACCTAAACATCAACGCACACGAACGTCTTGTGTTTAATATTTGTGCTTTATTGTTATAGTTACTTCATTTCCCATATATTGCTTTACAGAGTTTTGTAAATGTGTAAAAAAAGAGAAAACAAACTGAACATTATTTTTTTTACATTCAGGAGTTCTTCCTATGATTAAACTCTCTTCAAAACGTATTGTCCTTTTATTGTGTGCATGATCACAATCATTTTCATGCTTTCATCGACCGCATATGAAGGGATAAAGATTCTCTCCCAAGATATTGCTCATGCTTTAAGGAATGACTGTTTTTCTGTGTTTCACCACCAGGCACACAATGGATTGACGTGATATTTACTCTTTTAAAACGTTAAATAAGTCAAATCAACTAGAACAAACATGCTAGGAGATACCGAGGCGATAGGAGTGTGGATAATACAAATTTGCGTAACAAAGGATGCTGTTTACGATTCATGCACAGGCCACCTTATGTGACGTCCAAGCTAAAATCAACGGTTTTTATGACACATGGCCATAAAATGTCATGCAAGAAAAACAAAATCAGTTGCAAACACCTGGTAGGACCGTCTGTATTAAAAGAAATATGAGCAAACACATGCTAAACAGGTCACTGTCACTTGCTTCCTTTTGCAGTGGAAGGAGAGAAAAAAAAAAGGACAATTACAGACAACTGCAACATTTTATTTGTACCAGATGAGTGGGAACGATGTTAGTTATGTAATTGCAAAACTGCAGAACTCAGTTTTATTTGTGTAAAACTTGCATTTCCAACTGCTGATTGCAGAGTTTTATTACAATGGTTGGGTGTAACTAAGTACAGTTTGTGACCGGATGGGCCCCACATGTGTTCTGTACTGATTTTCTTTAACACCAATGTGAGATCTACAGTTTGGTTTTAAATTATTTTTGCTGAACCCAATGGATTCGTCACACACTAAATGATTTCACATTTAATTTCTCGTCCTAAAGCCCCCACTTGTATTTTGTTCATATTTCCACTGCAGGTAAGCAACATTTCATGAGACGTGTCCACAGTCACACTTCAGTTATTATACAGGTAATTGTTACAATGACAGCTGTGACTTAAGGCAGGAGGTTAAATAGTTTTACATGGATGGTTAAACTATTTTATAACCCTGAACACAACATGTTTGATTTTATTTTCATTTTAGAAATAAGCAGAATGAGCACTTTGCCCCCCTGATTCTTTACTAGCTCTGGTTAAATAAATTTAATCGAATGTATCCACTCGTCTGGATCTTTAAATCTTTGAAATCCATTTTAGGCCTCCGAGGAAAATTTTCTACGCCTTGTTGAGTTTATGCCATTAATAATTTAAGCAGCTCTGATGGGAGATGGGGCAAGTGTGTGACTCCTCATTAAATCGGATCCATAAATGTCAGGGTTGTCCAATCTTTTTGCCACGTGGGCCAAAACAGTAGAGTAAAAAAAAGTGAAAAAAAAAATAAATGAAGTAGCCGATGTAGATCCCAAACTTGACAACAATTTTGTGGTTAATCTCAGAAATTTTTTTAGAAAAACATTCAAAAGGAAATTTTTGACATTTGAAATTCAGAAATCTCCAGGAGATTTCTGAGATTACCCTCAAATTTCTATTTGAGTTATTCAGTAGAAATTAACTACTTACTGTAATTTTGCATGTTTGCTGTAATAAAAGAAAGTCATGTAGTTTTCAGTTTCTTTTGGGCTTGATTGAATAAATTTACTTTCAGTATTAAAAACGGGATTTGGCTCAATTTCTTTAAAAACGTTTACAACATTTAGTCACGTTTAAGAAAGAATAAAAGCTGATTCGGGTGCAGCCCTTTTCAGTAAAAGCCTCTGGATAAACTTGGTTTTACCTTTTATTAAAACTGGGTTACATAAGTATGAATATGTTGTGTTGTAAAAATTTTTACCCTGATTACAAATTAAAAGTCTCCATCTGTAACTATGGGCCAAATTTGTATCATTTCTGAATTGCAGTAGGGGCAAACCAAGGGCCACAAATGGGGCCGCACTTTTTTCACCCCTGATAGATGTAACATATAAAGTATTTTAGTGTAGTGAAAAGTGCCCTGCTGATAGAAGTTTTTAAAATGATAGAGACATTTAAATATCATTTATTCTTTGCCTGTGTTGCTTTGAAGGTATCTGTTGGCATCTGAGCAGAGGTAATTAAATCCAGTTAATGTTTATATTTAGCTTCAAGTGGTATGAAAAGAAAAATGAGGCCAAACTTTCCTTTGCCCTCTAAAAGTACAGATGTGACAGTAGAAATGAGCCAGGAACCAGAAGCCGACCTCACTAGATGCACCATGTCAACACTCTCATTGCTCTAAATAAAGATTATTCAGGACATAGAGTAACAATGCACCGCTTTAGCCATGCATGTAGTTATTATACTTTCAATTTCAAGACAACACATGCCTTGTATTTTCAAAAGGTGAGCTCTCTTGCTTGTGACATCCATGCATAATATATGAGCAGCTGCATTGTAAACGACAATGCAGCTTCCTCCCCAGCAGCACGGTTTGGAAAAAAAAAAGTTTGATTTAAAATTGGATTTAGGTAGATTTCTCATTAGAGAGCTCATTTCTCTTCCAGATGACAGCACAGGGCAAACAGCAAAGATATTGTACTTTGGAAGTGTTGCTCCATTTTCATATACAGTGAAAAGATGTCCACACCCCCTGAACTGGTTTACATTTTGTCAGACTTTGATGCATTAGGATTTAACGTTAAGATGTGGCCTCTTTACTCTGACGCCACTAAAGAAGAGGAGGAGGCTCCACCTGTTGTGTAAATGTTTCTCAGGTTTTTCAGAGAGTGCAGGTTCTTCACCCTGAACACACCAGCCCTAATGGGAGACATGGTGGTGGTAGCATGATGCTGGGGGGATGCATTTCTTCGCAGCTTGCAATACAGATACGGCTTTACTGCGAAGGCCTCAGAGGTTTTATTAGAAGACACGTGCAAGATGAAACAAAGATGTGACGCATGCAAACGTTTAAGGGGTATGAATGCTTTTTCAAGTCACTGTCATCTAAAAATATGATATTCACATGTCCAGCTTCTGCCTCAGCTCTGAGCTGAAGTGT
Organism: Poeciliopsis paucimaculata; assembly: GCA_903067055.1. Lineage (NCBI taxonomy): Eukaryota > Metazoa > Chordata > Actinopteri > Cyprinodontiformes > Poeciliidae > Poeciliopsis > Poeciliopsis paucimaculata. The sequence goes on from CAEGAD010015329.1 coordinate 29,585, forward strand.
AGTGTGTGCTTATCTTAGTGTTTAGAAAAAGCTAAAAATCAGGGAGGTGCACAAACAATAAAAAAAAAAAACAAGCTCGTGAATATAAAAATCAACAATTAGCCTTTGCTTAATTTGGATGTTTGATATGTTTTATTCTGATGCGTTTACTGTGCATCAGTAAATGTGCATTTACTGATGCACATATAGCAAATGTGCATCAGCCAGCCAGCATTCACATATGGGGCCCACATGGGAAGGAAATGTGCCAAAAACAGGAAGACTTCAGGTTGTTCCCTTTATTATTACCTCCATAGGTTTGATGTTGAATTATTTGTGCACAAGGCGAAATCCAACAAACCAACAAGCCCCACAAGCCATATGAGACCCACATACACATGTTGGCCAGGCGGTTTAAGTTTTCATTTATTTATTTTTGCTAAGAAAATCTAGTTAAAACTTTAAATATCAGGTGTGGTAAACTAGTTTTGGACCAAAAGTCATTTACTTTAATGTATTTCATATTCAAAAATGCACTTCTTTTTCCCCCCTAAGCAATTATTTAATAAAGAAATAGGCTTTATCATTACCAGAAGACTTGGAGCGTTATTGGCCAAACTAAACTGATTGTCCTGCCACACACAAAAGCAGCTCAGTGTAAAAAAAAAAAAACAACAACAAAAAAAACCCTTTTAAAACATTTCAACCTTTTAAATCCTTGGCATTAAGTCTGAGCTCAGATGTACTGGAGCTCATGAAAAAAGAAACTGCCCCCGTCCGTCCTACCCTCATTCTTATCACCCCCCTCCGCGGCCCGTCTACGCAGAGGCTGCGCTCGGCCCGGTCAGGACCAGCACCAGAGGCAGGACGAGGGCAGCGAGAGGCAGAGGGGCGCCGGGGGCGCAGCTGGGGCTGCACAGGTCGAACAGGCTTCCCTGGAAGCGGATCTTCCTTGAGTCCTGCTTCAGGGTCTCCCAGATGGAGCTGACCTCCTGCTGACAGTCGGACAGCGCCGTCAGAGCGCACGTGTGGAAGGCTTCCCAGTGGCTGTGGGCAAAACGAAGGACGGTCAGAAACTAAAACCCGCCACAGCTTTTCACGAATCCGGCGGCGGCTGTGGATTAATTGCTGCCAGTAATCTGTTGCTCAGATGGTCCTCACCGGCCTCGAGTGAGTCAAAGCGAGCTCTGGTTGCCGCGGCAACGGCATCCGGGAGCGAGACAGCATCGCAGATGATATTACAAGTGGGCAATTTTCGGCCGTGTACAAGTGCAAATCTTTGCCTTCGGTAAACTGGCAGGGATGTGGAATTTGTGCCGAAACAATGTGAGAAGAAAATAGTCCCCTGAAATTCACTACAGCTGCACCGGAGTCATGAATTATTTAGCACAATGGCTTTCTGTCTCAGTATCACTCATTTCTCCTTTCTCCCTCTGAGATTACAGCATCTGCTCCTCTCTCTACAGTATTTGCTTACGACATGAATATTTATCTTCATTATAACGTCCAATTGTACTTATTAAGTTGAAATGTTGGCAAAATGATTTAGATTTGAATTCACTCCATCTTTCATATTAAACTCTTATTTTAACAAATAAAGGTTTCTGCACATTTCAGATTAAAGAACTTAAGGCAAATTTTAAATGAGGCATAAACATTTTTATCATAAAAAAAACAGATTTACAGACATAATTTTCCAGTTTTTTCAGACCTTGAGGTTATTTATAAAATGTAAAATAGCATCAAGAATGGCAGATCTGTTAAGAGAGGAGAGAAGGAAGGAAAAGCACAAAATTGAGGGACGAAAAGAAGACAAGAAGGACGGAAAGCAATGATGACAGAAGAAAGAAATAGAGGAAGTAAAAGTAAAGGAAATTCTGGAGAATGACTGGAAGAAAGAAAGACAAAAGGAAAACCGGAAGAAGGAAAGGTAGAAAAAGAAGAAAGGAGTAAAAGCAAGGTGGAAGGAAGGAAAGAAGAAGTGAAATAAGGAAGGAAGAAAAGTAAGGAAAGGTCAAAAAAAGAAAAGGAGAAAAAGAACAAAATTAAAAATGGGGAAAACAGAGACTAAAGAATAACTAAACAACTGGATGATTAGAAACATTTAGAAAACAAAAAGAAATAAAGTCTGTGATCCCGAAGATACTTAATTCAAGTCACATATTTTCTTTCAAACTTTTCAGAAACCCTTTCAGATGCTCACATGTCCCTCTTTTAAATAAAATAACACGAAGCCATCGTTGGTACCTGCAGACGGCCGCCACTCCCTGCTCACTGGTCACGTTCTCCTGGTAGTTGTCCATGCTCTCCCCCAGCTCCAGGACGCACTCAGAAAAGTCCCGATAAACGTTCTCACAGCTCACATCTACGCTGCCTGCAGGCACCGCGAGGAACAGGAAAACTGCAAAAACAGACCGGAGACAGAACCTGTCAGGGCTCCATAAATATACCCTACAATCTGACATGTTTAAATATAGAAACCACGAAGTGTGTGCACGGTCTCAAAGAAACTATTCTTAGCGTTGTACCACAAATTAGACTAACAATGCAATTTACTAAGATTTTATGTTATAGATTACAAAATAATTAATAATTTTGTATAGAAATGAACAAGATTTTCACTTACTTTTCTTTAAAAAAAAAAAATCAACCCCTAAATAGCCCTAAATAAAATCCAGCGCAACCGATTTCCTGGAGATCTTTTCTCAAGATGGTTTGCAAGAGTTTCGCCAGAGATCATTAAGTCACCAAAACCAAGGAAGACAGCAGAAAAAGGTCAACGTTTTGGAGAAGTTTAAACATTTGAACAGGTTTGGACGTCACTATCCCACTTGTTAATAAATGACTTTAAAAGTTGAAGGTGTGGGTGCAGACTTGGCTGCTGTGGGACAAACATGGAAACTGTGGGTGAATCACGCTTTGAGTGAAGACACAGCAGCTCCCCTGAAGAGCAGGGCTGTGTGGAAAGTAATGGAGGGCTTTATTTAAAACTGGGAAGTTAATTTGAAAGACATATATTTGACAAAAATAAAAGGGAAAAAAAAGCAAAATAAGGAATAGAGGAATGGATTAGGAAGGGAGGGAGAAAGAACGAAAGAAAGAAGCTGAGTTGGATTGGGAACTCTCAGACTGAGCATAATGCCAGCAAAAACTTGCATTATGATGTCATCTAATCTGTAAAAGATATGAAAAAGGTGACATAAACAGAAGTAGTTGAAGGACATGACTAGGTTTCAAAGTTTGAACGGCGCTTCTAGCTGGTAGGATGTGGAAGCAGTGAGCCATGAAAGAGTGCAGAGTTTTTAGCGGAATATTTATTTATTTTTTTGTCAATGGAGCCCACGATCATCACAAAGAGCTGAATATTTTATTAAGCCTAGACGATATTGACATCAAGACATTATCGTGAGTGAGGAGAGTATGGCAAAAGCTGAATGGTTGAAATAGCAAAAAGTAAAAAAAATAGAGTCAGGCAGCATTTACACTGACCAACGTTTAGTCCAGTTAATACTGGACTAAGGCCTGAGCAAACACGGCAGCATCGTGGCGTGGGGATGCTTTTCTTCAGCTGCAAAACAAACTAAATTTCATGTATAATTTTGCATCCACTTCCCAAGTGTGCAATGCTTAATGTTAGTAGCCCCGCCACTTTAAATCCCAGGAAAATCCTCTGAAGTTTGTGAGGAAATGTGTGAAAGTTTCAGAGGTGTGAGTACTTCTACAAGGCGTGGTCTAAAAACAATGAAGCAATCTGCACACCATGCAGGTTGGACAGTCCCTCAGCAGTGGAGTATAGTTTCATTATTTACCCCTCTGTTGAATGCAAAACAAATGCAAAGCGCATGGACATCGACAAAAGTGGCACAGGAGTTAAACTGTGTTTTTGTTCAAATATTAAACTGTGAATGCTGTGCAGATTGCCAGCTGGAGACGGTGCAGGTCTCCTACAACCACTCAGTGCTCAGATAAAGATGACACCCTCCCAGCCAACAAAGGGACGGGATGCACGGAGATAAAAATACACTAAGACTATTAATAGCTACCTTTCTCTGGACAAATAAAAACCAGCATCTTGCGCTACTTTACCAGAGGCGATCGCAAGAATCCATCCGATCTTCGTCGATATGAATAATCCCATTTCATCCCATTTCAAGCCGGGCGGGATGCTGTGGAGACCCTCCCGGGATGAATCGCTGCTTCTCATGCACGGAGCAGATCAGCTGCCCATGCTGATTTCATTATCGAGCCTCGATGATAAAATAAAATCTCATGAAGCGTGCAGCTCCTGCACAATCTCTCTCTCTCTCTCTCTCTCTCTCTCTGACGTTACCTGCCCCCCGGGCGGCGCTGAGCTCATCCCGCTGCCCCCCCTCAGCTCCGGACAGCAGCTCCCACCTCCAGCCTCCTCTGAACAGGCTGTGAGTCATTATCCAGTCCTTCAATTTATTTATCTGTTTCACTCTTTCACACCCTGCTGTTAATTAGCAGAGAGCGGGGTTATCGCCATCCCAGCCTTGCAGTGTTGGATGATGATGATGATGATGATGATGATGATGAAACGTCCGTCCCATTGAACTTTTTCCACATTGATCAAATTACAATCAAAAACTACAAAGACATTTTTGTCCCGAGTCCAATTTATTTGTCCCAAATATTTGCTGACCCTTTGAAGAGAGGCAGTTTATATTATTATTGTGCAATTTTAAAGAGCAATCATTTTATGTATTATTTTTTTTAGGAAAAAAAATAAATAAAAAATAAATAATATATATATATATATATATATATATATATATATATATATAATTTATTTTTTATATAATCCTTTTATTTAAAAGTGGTGATTTTTAAAATTGTAATTATTCTATTTAAAAAAAAGAAAACGACTAAAAATTGTTAAAAATAAAACCATTTTTAAAACATCTATGCTGCAGGCAGTGAAGATGAATCATTTTTATGGCTTAATTTATGTCCTACAAATAAAAATCACATATTTATGATGTCAATTTTAATGCTTTGTGGAAACACATGTTGCTGCAAATACAGCTGCAGGTCTGTTAGGGTGTTTCTATCAAAGATATTTTTTGTATATTTTTTCTTTCTAATAACACAAACTCAGTCAGATTAGCTGCTAAAGATCCTCGATTGGATTTAGGTCTGGACTTTGACTAGGTCATTACAATGCAGAAATATGCTTTGATCCAAGCGTAATGCTGGCTGTGTGAGGTTGTTGTTCTGCTGTAAGGTGAAAGTTCATCTCATTCGGGGGTTTTGCAGCTTCCAACAGGTTTTCTTCTGGATGATCTTTCTACTATCTGCCCCCGTAATCTGATCAGATTACAGTTCTCCAAAGCCTGGGTTGTTATTTTATGACCAAATGCTCATAACCAAACAAATACCAGCAGCTGTTAACTGGGAAAAAGTCACGAGTCCATCTGTTTCACCACTGGTACAACTGGATGAATGTTTTCTATCTGTGCTGATAAATGTAAATGTTTTAAAGTATTCATCATGTTGTTCTCTTTGCTCCTCTCAAGGCGTTCTTATTTTAAAATATAAAACTTTCACAGCTTATTGAACAAACTGCAATGCCGACGTTTCAAATAAGGAATGGAAAATCTCAAAGTAAATGCAAATGTTTTTTTAAAGTGGTTTGTAAAAAATCTAAAATACTGCCTTTAGTGCTTTGTTTTATTTTTGGACACTTTTCAAACGTTCTACCTGAAATTAAAGTCATCTAAAGACCAAAGATATAAAACGTCTTTATTTTTAAATTTACTTAATGACTTCATGAGCAGACTCAAAACACAGATGTGTAAAGTCAGCATAATCAAATATAAAGAATGGAAATTTAACTAACCGCAGCATTTCTTAAACAGATTTCTGTCTGATAGAAAATGGAAAAAAGTTTGGAAAACCAAATATGTTTAGTCAGTTTTGATATTTCTTGGAAACTCATAAAGGGAAAAACTGTGCTTTAAAAAAGAAACGTACATCTTCTGTATAATTAGGGTAAGTGGAGTTATATACTAAACAAACATTTGTGTCCTGTAAAATATACCAAATAAACACAAGCAAATGCAATAGCAGTTTTATAAATACTGTGATAAAGTTCCCAAGAAAGACAGAAACAGGAAAAAGACCTTCTTTGTTCTTTTATTTCCTTTTCAAAAGGTGGTTTTATAAAAATGATCAACCTGAGAGCTACGATGACACCGCATGACGAGGCTGAAATGCCGAAGGAGACTCCGTCTTCGAGGAGGAGAAAAAAAAAAAAAACAGGTAAACAAGCCCATGAAAATGCTGGGAGAGGATCGTCATAGGACATGCAGCTGCCGTTATTACTCTCTTAAACAAACATCTAAAAACAAAAGTCCCCGTGTCACAGTATTAAAACCAGAAGGACACATCGGTCTTTACCATTCACTCTTTGCAGGGCAGCAAAGTTATGGTGCAAATAAGGCACAGAGGCGCCGGATTGACAGAAACTTGATCTAAAAATTTAATACTTCTGGTTTCAAATCAATTTATCTGATCCTGATTAAAACTCCACATTCAGCTCACAGCATCCATATGGCAGTCTGCAGATTTCACTGCTTAAACAGTGATTTTACAAAAATGCAGATTTAAAACTTAATTAAATGTCCTGTTAGTGTTTAGAGGCCGCGCTCTGATGAGAGCCGGTCTATAGGCTTCAAACTGTCGATCCTTAGTGAATGGGAACGTAGGTTTTTCCCAGTATGACGAGTTGGGCTTACTGGTCGACCCCGGCTGCCCTTTTAGTTCGTTTCCGTGGAGATGTTTTCGGCGAAGGTTCTGTAAAAATTTATGAAGAATCAAATAAATGTTTTTAATCATCAAAAAACTACAAGAAAACTAATATTTCATAGTTTCATAGTTGAAACTGTGGTTTTTATTATGTCTGTAATAACATGCAACATACTCATGGCGTTAAGAGTCTCCTGAGGAATCCAGCTGATGTCTACATCGTTCACTCCAGTAGTGCCCTTCTCTATTTTCACAGGAAGCCGTTTCCTCTGCAGAGAACAAAACCAAAGATGACATTCATTAGAAAAAGTCTCAGTACCCTCTGAAGTTCAGTGCGTTTTGTTGGGAACTGTAGATGAAAACAATGTCGTGCAGGATCAGATGGTGGCGAGGAAGAAGAATCCCAGTGTTGAGCTTTTTTTCCAAATGAAAACCAGGAAAGTGTTGCATTCAGCTGCTTGCTTTGTTTCCCAGCAAGAGCAGATTTAAAGGTGGATGGAGATAAATAAAGAGTAGGAACTAAAGCATGCAAGACACTTTAGACTGAGGTAAAAGTTCCCCTTGAGGATACTCAGAAAAAACTTGCATCTGTAGTTGCAGTAAAATGTTGCTCTCCATAGTGTTCAGAGGGGCTAAACAACAGTGCAAGCCCCACTTTTCAGATTCTCATTTGTAAAAAATACACAAAGAACAAGTATCCTTGTCCATCAACCTCTCAAAAAGGCACTACTTTGTTAGTCTATCACATTAAATCTAAAAAAAAAACACTGAGGTTTGTGGCTTTAAATAAATTTTAAAAAACTGTTCATGGGACATGATCATTTTTGCAAAGCGCTAAGTTTTATAAATAAAAAATACAGACATGATGTAGTTTTTGTACAGTCACTGATGCCTTACACATCTATTTATCGCATTTCCCTACATAAAGGAAAGGTGAGTTCCTCATCGCATCATCTATCAAGTTCATGTATTGATGCATTCACACAACAAAATAGTCCAAATTATTGAGGAGTTGCATACCGTTCTGCTCTCCAGAACCTGATACATCCCAAAGAGTAGCAGGACCACCAGCCCACCCAGGAACACGTACATGAACATCCTGCAAACATAAAACAAAATAATTTCTTTACCTGATGAATTACAGGAACACAGTAATGAAACGGAGCATTAACGAGCGTGTTGTTCTTCCATAGACAGCCCAGAGACCAAATGGAATTTTTTTTCAGTGAGATTTGAGGAAGGTGAGATTTATTTGCTCATCTCGTTTCCCACAGACAGTTTGTGGATTCTGTAGCAGCAATCCAACACACACATCTCGTTTCTTTGTGTCACTTTCACACCTTTTTGACGGGTTGTTACAAGCTTTTTAATATTCTGGGGGAGCTGATGCTGTGAAAATGAGCTAAAAGGACAAATAAAGGGAAGCATTCAAAACTAATGTGACTATAAATAATTTAGATTTTAACTGAGTTGCATTAATTGGTTTAATCGCTCTAATTTGTCCACTCATGAGCATGCAGTAACTTCAGAGTAATGCATTTGCTTGTTGTCTTCCTTGTATTTCTGCACTTTGCAAACTTTGCAGAAGCAGGAGAGGACACGCCTTATCTACGTGTTCGTATCTGTAAGTATGTCAGTGGCAGGATATGACTGACATGTCAGTCAAAGGCCTTACGTTTCTCCATCCAGTCCGTCTTCTCGCTCCGTTATGGTGACAGTCTGGTTGTAAATGGCCGACTGAAATGTGTTGCCCTAAATAAAAACAAAACGGTTAGAGAGGAAATGTGCGTCTGGTTGCATCGGCATCAATTCACAAACACATCAGAGAAAAAGAAAAAGTATTTTAAAGACTACTCTTAATGTCATCTTAAACCATTTAGACATTATTTCTACTTCTTTTATACATAATATAGATTTCTTTATAGAGAGGGGCCAAAAGTATCAATGAACGAAAGAGCTTTTCCAAGTAAATAAGTTTATATGTTATAGTTTAAATGAAAGTGTAATCAATGCGTAATTTTATTCATAATATTTAATGCAAACATGTAACGTAATCCACAAAACGACTTTAGCATCACCAAAGGGATATTAAGTATTTTTTTTTCCAAATGCCAATCTCAAAATAATTTCAATAATCTCTATGGCTCATCGTTATTGGTCATATTTGTCATAATTTTATGAATAATCTTAACATTTAAAGATTTAATTTTGTATTTATAGCATTTCTTCTTTAAGTTGAATAATCGCATAGATATGTGTGTATTCACATACTTACTGCAACTTATTTATTAGATTGTGACCGTCCTGGTTTGATTCTTGAAACCTGATTTATTTAAATATCTGTACAATCTCTCTGAGCATTCCTAAAGGAAATCAACTCAGTGAAATGTACTACTTCTAAAGCGCAACCACAACTAATTATAAAATAAACAAATGGTGCTGTCAGAACTACAGACTGGATTTTTCTTTAGTTTCACTGATCACAAACATTTTCACGTGAGCTTTATTGTACACACGATTGTATGTCAAAATAAAACACAAATTAATAAAAAAAACACAAAGTGAGGACAACAAAAAGTTAAAAAAAAAAAAAAAAGATTTACTGTCATCTAGTGGTGAACTTTTAGATTGAAACCAAATTTTGAGCTGTTTGTTCTGCTAGAACGAGAAACATTTTCTCCCCTCACCTCAGGATCCATGTAGTTGAGGAGGATGACCAGACCGAACGGCCGTCCGGCCATGGGCTGGGCCGGGATAAACGAGTACTCAAAGGAGGCCTGAGCCTGGGGCTGGACGGCTGTGTTCAGGGGCAACGCTGTGAACTACAGACACACAGGATTAGGCGATCCTAAAGGACAAAGATCAACTAGGAGACCGTAAAGGGGAAATAGAACATATTTAGTTCTGTCGTTTGTTTACAACAAACTCTGGCAAATATTTTAGAAATGAAGGTGAATAAATACATATAGAAATGTGTCCCTTACATTCTGAATGTAGAACTGGAAATCTTGTGGATAACGGAAAGAAGCTTCCAGCGACTGAACTGTGAAAGTCTGACCTCCTTTATTGGTGAAACCCACAAGGAACCTCACAATTTCATTGGCTGGAAACTCTGAAAAATGCCAAACAGCTACATTTACCAACCAGTTTGATCACCTTAAGTATGTATTTTATTTTTATTTTACTTTATTATTTTATAAAAAATAAGAAAAATTAACAACTGAGCAACCTTCGCCTGTCGTGAAGATGATGGTAGTGTCGGCATCGGGGTGTGAAGTTACAAGTTTCTCAGCCGCTTCATCAGAGTCATCTTCACCTCCGTCCTGACGGCAAACACAGAATCGCACCGTAACGAATCAGCGCTTGACATTCTGCAACACGACCACAGACGTGATACGTACCATGTTTTGCATCTGATCTTCTTCGACAACCATCTCGTCTTCATCTTCCTCCTCGTCTACTGCAGCATCTGCATCGTCAGCAGCGTCCTCGGCTGAGTCTGACTGTGCAGAGACTTGACCTTCAAGAACAGAAAGCAGCGAAGTGTCACAGGAAGGCTGCAGGTGGCTCGCTTTAAGGCTTAGAGATGTGCTGTTTATGTGTTCAGATTAAGTAATATACTCAGCAAAATCCTGGTTATTAGCAGATTGTAAGAAGAATACGTTTTTTTTTTTTATTACTGTAATTTTCACTTTATTTCAAGAGTAAAGCTACTTTGTTCAGAAAAAAGTCAAATATATGTTATATAAACCAAGCAGGGTGTGCATATTAGCATACTTTTGGTTGGATACAAAAGTAATTAGACTTTGGTCACAACTACATTACATGGTTAAATAATTAATAACGGAAAACAGGGTTGGGTCCAGCCATCATGAATAAATATATATTCAACAATAAATATTGTGATAGGTTATGGTACAAATTTTACGTCTTATCTATGATTTAAATTCAAATAGAAAATAATCAGAAAAATAAATACCAGAATTTTCTCCGTCTGTTTGAACCCTGAGCAACACAGTGAGATCCCACCCCCACCTGTTGCTACCCATATAGCTCCAAATAGGCAAAACTTTCTCCTCACTTAAATAACAAATCTGACTTTTTAAAAAAAGTATATATTTACAGAATAGTCCTAAAGGCATATGCTTATCTGGACAAACTGTTGTGAAAAGTTCAAGCAATCTCCTTAACTTCTCTTTTATTATTGATACCAAAATCAGTGGAAAAGTTACAATATTCCAGCTAAACTAAAGCGATATTATTTACTGTGTACATGCATATGAAACAATGCGCCAGGCTGAAATGACCAGCAGAAAAGCAAACCCTGAATGTGTCAGTGAAAAGAGACAGAAACAAAGTGAGGTCCCCTTCTTATCTATGATGACGTGTCCCAGCATGGGGTGCTGCAGCTGCTGCAGCAGCTGCTGCTTCAACCCCAACATCTCCAAATCAAGAAACCCCAGCAACGTGAAATACCGCATAAAGTAATTTAATTACGGGATGATTTTTTACTATAATTTATAAGCGGTGGTCGCTTATAAATGAGCTGCGTTTTAACTCTGCTACAACGGATTTACAAGGAAAATAGGCGCACATAAAGCGGTTCAGATGGTTCCCACTGCGCAGCTGAGTGGATGTGCCACGTCAATGTGGACTGATAACTTTTTTTAAAGACTAACAAAAAGCAGGGGCAAACCAAAACTCTGCTCTGAAGAGGGAAATAAACACTCACCGACTGATATTAGTCCGCAGGGGAAGGCCAGCAGAAAAAGCAGCAGGAGTTTTGATCCGAAACCAAACATTTTCGCAGACTTACAGGCTGACGTTAGTAACACATCAACGGCTGGGAGAAGAGAGGGCAGCGCGCGAGCAGGAGGAGGGAGAACAGGAGAGGAACCGCCTCTGGAAGGCGGGTGGTGCGTTCAAAGGCAACTCGGAAACCGGATAGTTCGTTTTTTTCTCCTGAAATAAAATAAAATAAAATAAAATAAAATAAAATAAAATAAAATAAAATAAAATAAAATAAAATAAAATAAAATAATTATCACATTTATTAAAGACACAAATGGATTAATATACAAAACATTTAAATTAAGAGTAAATAAAATAAAAACAGAAATCAGAAATATAAGTGATATATTTACCAAAAGTCAAACCAAGTTTATTTGTATAGCAATTCAAAGTAATTTACACTCACCAATTCTGAAACAAACAATAAAAATACGAATTTTTATTGTTTGTTAACGATAAAAAAAAAATTATATCAATTATTTTGATATAATAATCAAAATCATTACATGCATCAAATATGTTGATCAAAGTTCCAGTTATTATTATAAACTCTAAAATGGTGTTTTTTAAGTCTTGATTTAAAGGAATTCAGTGTTCAGCTATTTTGTAGTTTTCTGGATGTTTTTTCCAGATATGTGGTGCATGGAAGCTGAATGCTGCTTCTCCATGTTTGCTTCTATTATAAAAATTATTTTTATTACTATTCATAATTAGATTATTAATAACTCCAACAATCTTTGGGTGAAAGGCAGGGCAGCCTACACCAGGAGCAGCTTCATAGTCAAGACAGACACACACAGCTCAGACATTCATGCTACTCTCATACTTCAGGGAAATTTCAAAGTATTAATTAATGTTTCAAAATACAGCAGATATTTAATACATATTTAAAAACAGTCATTTCTGTTAATGTGAGTTCCTACGTCCATGCTGAAAAATAAAAGGCAATATAAGTTATAGTAGAACAACATGAGAGACTGAGAATTAGATTTATTTGTTTATTGGTACCTAAAAACCCAGTTTTCACTTTGGTTCTAACTTACATCATCAAATGTAAGTTAGCACTTACTGAGATCTGTTTTCGCACTGTCTCAGTGAAGCTAAATTTAATTGTGGTTTCACAATTAAATTTAGCTTGGTACACTGACGTTCTCGGAAAGTTTCATTTGTTGTTTGATTTTAGTTCCCCAATATAATTACAGTGCTGGCCACCATCTTATATGTAGCCCTGGTGCTTTGTTTATTTCCATTTGAACTTCACTTTTTACTTAGCAACTACAGTGTATTTTAAGAGCAATAATCAGATGCAGAATCAGATGCATTTTAATGTTGATTTTTTTTTATAATTCAAGTAAACATGTAGTTTCATGTTATATTTGGATAAATGATCCTTTTCCACTTGGAGTGAAGCCATATACTTTTTTAGCCATAAGTACAGTGCTCTGTCTGAAAATTTGAACAATAAACAGAAATTTGAGATCTCTTTTAAATTTGGTGGTTTTCTGGCACAAACCTGGATCTTACATTTTCTGTAGAGTTTGGTCTATACCAGAAAGCATTCACCATGGCTATCTGACCAAATTAAAATGACACTCATGCAGATGGTGACTATTTTTAGGTAAAGGTTTTTAGGTAAACCATTAACTTTCCACATTTGGAGGTCTGAAAGTCACATAATCATTGTTGTCCTAGAAACTTGTAGGGCACATAGATAATCATTTTAAATTGAAGTTGTGCTCCTCTAAATGCTCTTTATTCACTCTTCTATCAAATCTAGCCTTAAAATTTAAAAGCTCACATTAACTGAGTAAGTTGTTTGTCACGATTATTCAAATTAAACAAAGAGTTTCAAAAATCACTTCATTTCACTTAGTGAAATAAGATTTATCTTGTTATCTTTGCAGTAATTTAGCACAGTGCTAATTTCTCTTCCTCGGTCACATGTGCATGCAGTGTACATGCAATATGTGTTTTTGAAGATGCTCCCTGAGATTCTCAGGTTTATCTGGCCTCCTTCTCCTTTGATGCTCTTGGAGTCTAAAAAAAGCTTGTGGCTTTCTGCAAAAGCATACATCCTGTGACAACCCTTTGAGAAAAAAAATAAAACCCAGACGGGCCTCCTGCATGCCATCAGAGTGTGCAAACAGAAACATGCATCACACTCTGGAGAGCTGTCTACCCTGCGAAACAATCAGTTTAAAGAGTTTCTAATTTAATTTTAAAACTGTTTCTACCATGGGGAATTATTGCAATCAGACACGAGTCGAAGGTAAGTGTTGAAAGAAGGAGCATGAGTGATCAGGAGATTCAAAAGTTGAGTGTAAAACTTAGTTTAAAAATGCCAGCCTACAGACATATTTTGTAATTATGCAAAGAATTTAAGAGACATAATTTTATTTTTAGGGAATTTAATGCTCCTCTCATATAATAGTAGACAACATTACGCTTTGCAGCAGGTATAGAAGTAACTTCTTCAATGAATGCTACTTTGTTTTAGAAAGTAAATTTCTATCTCTATTGTTTCATTAGCTTCATAGTTTTATCGTCTGTTCCACGTTTCACACTTATTCAGCGTTGCCAAGATCTTAAATAGCTCAAACAGGAAATTGTACCAACTGCGTATTGTGAAATATGAAGTTTTGAGCAAAATGCCCGCATGTTTTATTGTGCAACTCAAAGTTGTCAAATGTCTCTGTCTGCTTCACATTGTTCAGTTTGTTTGTAGGTTTTTGTAGTTAAATGAAATACATTAGTGTTTTTTTGATATAACAAAGTTATTTGAAAAATAAACAGTTTAAAATAAAAGGTATTTATTATGAATTGTGGCACAGCAGATAAAAAGTTATTTTTTATTGCTTACAGAAACAACTGGCATATACATCTTAAGAAATATTACCAGTTTTCTGCAGTTGCTTGTAAAATGGTTTACTATTGGTATTGGAACAATGTTATTGGTGAATTATAGGGCAAGTCAAAATATGGACATACATTTTTCCAAGAAGGCAGACAACAAAGCAGGAAGTATGAATGTCAGTGATTATGTTATTAAACATTGTTTGTGTTTTTTGTTTCGAAAACATTTATGTTCTATCACATCCTATTTTTACCTGAACATTTCAGAACTACCCCAAGAAAAAGGATAAATAAAACAGAGGGATAACTTGCACATTACAGTTTTAGAAATACACCCCACGCAGTTCATTCTAGGATAGATTTTAAAGCTCTGTTTTTTACACTGGGGACGTTTCACAGAAATCTTTGGTTCTAATAATAACTTGCTTTTAGCTCTAACAAAGTCTAAACTGCTGTGAGGAGCAGCAGCTTCTGGAGCAAGTTGTTCAGACAGTTTTCAGCCATCAGTGTTTTTAGATCACATCTTAGAGCAAACGACAACTCACTGACATTTAATACAGCATGAGATTTTGTATTTTATGTTATTAATTCACTTGTTTTATTTTGTATAGTTAGGGTTGACCAATGCAGCAGTCGCATTTTAGTAAATTTAAACTTGAAAAATAGGAGAAAGGAAAATATGAGCTATAGGTAAAAATAAATGGAACAACTCTTGTTTGTTGTATGCTTGTGGTTACGCAGTTGGTCAAAAAATGTTGCTAAATGCCCTTTACACCGACATGCACCACTCTCACGCTCTGGTGACATTTTCCATTGAAGGACGGTTTTGTCCATAATGAAGCATAAGTGAATAAGATGCTACAAGGTTTTGTAAAGCACAAGTACAAATGTTTAAAATCATAGCAAACCTCTTATCACGTCGAAAAGAAAACAGCCAGCTTACTGTAATTTCAATACAAAAACACCAACTTTTATTCTGATACTTTGGAAACCATCGTGTACCGTGTCATGATTATTACAATTACAGTGCTGAATTAAGCTTTAAATAACACCATTCTGTGATATAAACCTAAATGTAGCTGTCTAATAGCTCAGTAGTCATAAATTAGAGGAAGATGCACGCAATTAACATTTTTTTTCCCATTTCCATTTCTGTAACAATGTGTAGCAAAATGAGGACATAATTGTTATTTTAAAAATATTTTCTAATAATAACAGTAATAATAATAATATCCATTGTTTGTTCAGTCCTACAGTTTGTTGAATAATGTTAAAGAAATATTTTAAAAATATATCATTTACCTATTTTTTTCCCACATCAATAACAAAAATACCATGTATGATAATTGACATGATGGTCAAGTTTAAAAATCTCTATTGGCACCTACATTAATAAATCAACTTTTTATTTTTTATATATTGTGAATTAGTTTTTCTTACGTGCACAACTTTTTTGTCTTTCATGTAATTTCACCTAAAAAAAGTGGCTATTACATTGTTTTCTAATCTGTATTATTGCATTTAAACTATTTACGTGTGAAATTTAAAGGGTTTTCAATGAAGGTATTCAGACCAGCAAGGATTCTTTTATGCAAAGCTCCTTTAATAAGTAAGAATCCCTGTTTATATTATTATTTTTCCACTAAGGGACTTAATGTCATCCATTCTTTGTATCAAAAGCTCTTGGCTCTGCAAGATTCATGAGCTCCCCTGCACACACCGCTCTTCTGAGATCTCTATTTCTGGCATTGATGAGATTTAGGTCGTAGTGATACCTCCAGATCTTTTCTGCTAAGGCCCTCTGCTGCATATTTCATGTTGCATTTAGTAATCAGTGTTGTGGTCACATGTATTCGGAACAGCTTTCTACAGAAAATAGTGTGTTTGAAGGGAACAAACCCAACACTCACTGCTGACAACTTACCTTTTGTCTCATTTAGGTTGGACGCTGTGTAAAGTAATCTTTAAATTAAAATTTGATAACTCTCATAACAAACGGCATGCTATTGTAAAATCTGAAAAAATCAAAAGACAGTTAATTTTCTCATCAGTTACGCTTTAATACATATCTAAATAAATCCAATACACAACAGTAGGATAAGTTCAAGCTTCTGCGTTAAATAGTTTAAGTAGGCCTAACTGTCATATAATGTAGTGGTGCTGTAAATAACCCAACCCTTTCAGAGTGGTTTTTCAGGCAGGAAAGAAATTCAGCATGCTCCGCTGAATTCATTTTCCCGCAACATCTAAAGAAAGTTGCTTGCACATCCATGCTTGCAAAAGTTTCTGCGAAACCACATCTTCTTCTGCTGACGACTGAGCAGAGCTGTGATGTAAATCATTTTGTCAGGATGCAGAGTGCATGACTCTAATACTTAGTTTATCACAGTTTTGTTTCTTTCGGTTCAGTATTTATTCATCTGTAGCCCGAGATGAGACTCACCTCTAAATGTTTAAATGGATTTTTATAATTGGCTGCAAATCTAGTTTAAAATTTGAATGTGGATAAATAGTTAATGCAAAAGCAATTGCTTATTTTATCAATAAAGGTATGTTTGTTTTGTGTGTGTTTTCAATGAAATGTTATCTCTCAAAACAATTCCACTGTTTCTAACATAGGCTAGCGTTGACAGTGTGCTGGATTTGTGGTAAGCTCTGCTATCTCACTGAGCAGGTTGGGCATTTCTTTGTAAACTTTGTGTTTTGCCTATATATCATACAAAGTTCAGGTGCCAGCTGCCATAACAAGTCGGGTAAACATAACAAATAACTAAATAAATATTCAGAGTACATATACAGATGGGAGATTTTGCTCCACAATAGCTAGTTATTGGTTCTCCATGTCAGAGGAGACAATCAACTTGGAATATTTCTGCTGCAAATTCACTTGAAAGGAATTAAGTAAGGAAATTTAGCATGTCGTACCTTATAGTTGTTCTTCTGTTTTTTCACAGAGTGTGATTATTTGAAATCAAATGCCCACGTCATCATCTATGTCCTCGGCACTGTTCTGGCATTATCACTATTGTTTAATATTGCATACTGCTTGTCAAAGATCTGCTCAGGTAATTATCATTTTTTCTTTCATACCTCAAAGGAAAAGTGTTTTTTTTAATGGAGAATATATGATTACTTATGTTGCAACAGGAAAAGGAAGATGTCAGTGCAGGAAGAGACAAAGGTATGTAACTTATGTTTAACATGAGATTAAGTCAATCTCTTTCCTTTCCTTTAATTAAACACGAAGAAACTCATGGACCTTTTTCATCCTTTTCTCTAAAAATCAAGTCGGAGTTCCAGACAAATGGAGGACAATCCAATTTATGGGAATTTAAGCTACATGGATGAAAGTAGGTACTCCGTGTGTGTCTGTGCATATTCACATCCATCCATCCATCCATCCATTTTCCTTCACCCTTGTCCCTAACGGGGTCGGGTGTTGCTGGTGCCAATCTCCAGCTGCGTTCCGGGCGAGAGGCGGGGTTCACCCTGGACAGTCTGTCGCAGCATATTCACATATTGGCGGAAATATTTTAAATAAATTATAATGTTGTTGTCAACAGGTGTAGCTGTGTATACAGACCCTGCTCCTCTTCACTCCTCACTGAGCTCTTCATCTTTAAGGATTGCACACAGGGTCCATCCTGACTCTCAGGTAGAACCTTTACTGGTTCAGCACTAAATAAAGTATTTATCTGCCAGATACTGAAATTATCTTTATTTTTTGTATCCTTCCAGTCCAAAAGTCAGGAATGCTACGCCAACCTGACCCTGAAGGCTCCCAGGCCTCAGTCTGGGCGCATCTCTCCACAGATTCAGGTCTCAGATATTGTGCATTTAGAGGAACCAGAGGAAACGGGAGAAGAAGAGACGGAAGAACCTGTTACCATAGACGATGCTGACTCCACCATGTCTGATCTGTACGCCTCCGTGCAAACTCAGCGAGCCAAAATGGTCGACACGGCGGACAGCGAAGAAGGCTATGCAAACCATCTCTGAGACGACCTGTAGATGCTCAGAGGAGGATGGAGGATGTTTTAAAACCTTCACCTGCCACCACAGGAGGGCGCTATTTATCGCCACATTGAACTGACAGCCTGTTTGCAGCAGTGAAGTACATCACTCAAAGTGTTATTCAGCCCCAGGTATACCCAGGGCACAGACAAACAGGGCTTTACAATTCAGTCTAGTATAATTAAATTAGAATGCATTTCTAATTTCAAGGTATCAATTCTGAAAAATAAAACACAACCATCTAATGAAACCAACAGAATAACTTGAAGCAAACTGAGAACTACTAAATGGACCTATTATGTCTGTATATGTATTAATGAACTAATTTTAGTTTAAGTGCAACCATTCACTCCTTTATGTTCATTACTTGTGAGTTCTATGGGAATGATGCCTGTAAATACAAATTCTTTGAATACTTTTGTTAAATTGTTGGTTAAATAAAATATGTTTCATACTGAATAATTTGTTTAAACCATTTAAAAGTGTGACCCAGCAATCAATGGCAATAATGGGAATCTAGCACCAGAAAAAGCTTTTTAAGTTTTTCTGCTTTCTTAAAAATGTCAGGTGAACTCAAATCAGGTCGGACATGTAACAAAATGTTTACATGTCCGATAAATGCTGATAAAGTGTGTATTACTTTATCAGCAGTGCAGAAACTCATTAGACGTTGTTGCAGGATTATTAAACTTTTAAAGGACCGGATCATTATAAAAACACCCACTTGCCCTCAGCTGTCCAGTGGGAAGAAAAAGGGCTGACTCCCAGAAGCAGTGCGATACATTTCTGCTCCTTCTAGTAATCTTTATTAAGTGCACTATGTGCAGTGTGATAGGAATACGTTGGAACCAGACAACAATACTTGACCTTTGACTGACAAAGATCCAAAGGTGAAATCAATTTTACTGAGTTGAATCAAATTTTAACAAAAAAAAAACAAAGATAGCACCTGTAACGCCATACTGCTATAATGTGTGTTTTATGTCTTTTCCTGGCTCTCCAAATGATGGCTCGTTAACAATAAATCTCTCCAGAACCTGATGACAAACTGAAGAGGGAATTTAAACATCGGAGCGGTGATGGAGCACAGACACATCAGCAAAGGATCTGAAAATCCAGATATGAACTGTCTGTGCAAAATGTGTGTACACCTCTTCGAACAAAGAGTATTGCTGATTGTATGTTAAATTTATCACAGCTTGCCTTTATCATGGCAACGTTAGCATTTATTATCATAATAATCCCTGTGGGAGATAAGGAAGTGCAACACACAGAGGAAGAATATTATTAGTGCATCTTGTCATTAGTTTTAATTTTGTTTTTAGCTGCAAAGATTTTTTTGGGTGCAATTGATGTGTTTTAGAAATTTGTCATTCTAAAACACATCAGTTGCACCTATTGATGTGCAATAGACGCAATTTATTTACTAAAATTTATAGCAAATAAATCTTAAAGACAGACTCAAGGCACAAATATTTCCGTAACTATAGATAATTTATAAAGTCTAGATGATATAGACATGCTTTAGTAAGCTTCTTGCAGGTTAATTCAGAATATTTGAGTCAAATGGGTGAATTTAAAGACAACTTCTCAAAGGCTTTCTTGTGTGACATTGAGGGAAAATCAAAAGAAAAAAGATTTTGTTGCTTGTGGAGGGATACACAAATGTTTGACCCAAACCATTGAAATTAAAAAGCAATTATAACAAACACTATCTATATACAAATATAAATAAAAATGATCTCTCCTCTCGAGTTTTTAGAAATTACAAATAATTTTAGAAATCCTAAATTACCAAAACAAGAAGAGAGTTTTGTCACATTTAGCAAGAGGCAATGAGAGAGAAAGGTTATGTTTCTTTTTATACAGTGTGTGTAAATGTCTGGTTTAAGCATTGATATATCCTATAACCTTTGTATTGATAGTACATGATGCAATACCAAGAAGCACAAAAACCAGCTCAGCTTATTTTCATTTATAGCCTTGGATGGAGGAAGAGGAAACACTGATTATAATCAGAGTGATTTCTGAATATAATTGGTTGGTTTCTCTCCAGGTTCAGAGCAAGAAAATTCAGTCTGATGTCTGTAAAGGAATCTAGTTTCTTTGTAGATCTGTTGATGCATCCTTGATTAAAAACAAAACAAAACCCTTTTATCCCAGTAACAACTCAAATTTCATATGTTTTTTAGTAGATTTTAGAGCAAAAATATCTTACCCTGCTAATTTGTGAAAGTATCAGCCATACAGACGTGACTCAATTTAATCTGCTGAGCTAGATTACATAGTTGACATTTTACCAATTCAGTTTATAATTAGTGAGATTATAAACTGAATTTAAATGCAGCGTATGCCGGGCATAAAACAAAACAGTATGTACTTGATTTGAAGGAAAGTGTCTGGAGAAATTGTTGTGAAATTAGCTCTGTAAAAATAAAACAGCTTTTCCTTCTACACATTAAGATATTTTAAGGTACTTGGCTAGTAATTGATTAATTTATCAAAGGTAAAGGTGAAGACTCAAAGATAAACAACTGATTTTCTGAACTCAGCACTGAAAGGAGTTTGAGTTAAAAATGCTCAGTTTAAAATGTGCAACAAACTGTGACAAAAAATATGAATATACTGTGTATATAATCAATCAATCAAACATTTTTGTTTTACATTTTTTTCAAAAGTAAAATAAATTCAAATGCTGAATTGTTGCAGAGGAAAGACACACTGGGGGCAAAAGGTGGATTTATTAGAATACATTCTAGTTGTAAAACAAAATTAGCAAGACATAACATCAGGAGGAGTGTTAAGATACAAAAGACAAGAGTCACAGATTAAATGAAATTAAGTGTACAAGTAAACAAGTAAAGCAAGTAAGTAAAAAAAAAGTTAGTGGGATATTATACAAACAGAGAAAAACACAGATCATGCTTAAAAATATAAACACTGAACCGAGACTAAGCTAAAATGCACTATAAAAAAACATGCCAATCTGTTTATTGTACAAACTAAAAGTAAATTCATTGCAAAACTCTACTTCTATAATTGCAAATGTAAGTGCAACTACATGGAAAACAAACTATGTAAAAATCCTTTTTGCATCAAAACCTGACTTTAAGAAAGAGGCTAGAAACATCAGACTTAGGTATTCAAAGTTTCTGCTTTTTCTGTTGAATCAAAGTTTTCGAGAGCCTGAGAACCTCTCCACCGTCAAAGTCTGAAGGCACATCGAAGAAAAGCTCATCATCAAAGCAGTTCTCATCAGATGGTGACGCCATGAATGGCAGCTTCATGACCAGCCCGGTGAGCAGCCCACCAGCTGCAGCTGCAGCGATAGTGGCAAAGACAGCTGCAACCTGAAAGAGAGCTTGTTCCTGAGCAGTGCGGCCCAGACCCGGCTTCAGCCCGGGAATCAGCTTTTGCAGCTCCAGGAGCTTCGGATCTCCATCTGGTGGAGCGCGATGGGAGAAGATCTAATACATGCTAGGCCCGTAATTGTCTTCAGTGGCCATCAGGATAGCACAGATCCCTGCAGTGGATGATATGAGTCCGGTAAGCCCATGCAGATTGTGAATGCCACACTGGTCCTGGATCCTCAGGGCACTGAGCCAAAAAGGGAGTGAGGTACTTGTAGCCAAAGAAGCAGGCAGTGCAGCCCATGATGCCCAGATCGTATGCAGCTACTGGGGAGATCATCATGTCCACAGAAGCCCCAATGGTAACTCCACCTGCCAGTGTCACGTCTGCCATTGTTAGCTTGCCTCTTTTGTTGAACATTGCAGAGAGGGCAAAGGCGGTGATAGTGGATGAGCTCAGGCCTAAGAATGTGTGGAGTACAGCTCTGTGCTGGTTGTCACCTTTAAATGTGAGAGAAGAGTTAAATGAAGGCCAAAACACCCAAAGAAAAAGTGTTCCCATCACAGACAGAATGTCAGAGTTATAACTCATGGTCTCTTTGGGGTGTCCTTTATTCAAACTTGGGCGATAGAGGACAAAAGTTACCCCCAGCCCAAAGTAACAGGCAAACAGGTGAATAAGAATACTGCCTCCTGCGTCATTGATCCGTAGATATTTGAGTACAGCCCACTCTGTGACGGAAAAGATAGGAATCTCCAACAAAGCCATGACCAGGAGCTGAACAGGGCCTGTCTTCCCAAGCACAGCTCCAAATGAGATGAGGACCACAGCACAGGCAAACTCTGCATTTATGAGATTGATAACTCCCAAGTGGATTTTACCATCAGAGTAAAACTGGAAGTACCCTTGAATCAGGATGGCCCACTGGATGGCGAAGGTGGCTGTGAGGAAATTGAACACCATCCCACTGAAGCCGTAGAAGCGAAAGAAGGCCAGCAGGCAACCGAAGCCCAGGAAGATCATCACCTGAACATCAGCAAAGTAAGGGTAGTCACGGTACATTGAGTTCTCCATCGGGTTGGTCTTGTTGTTTTGCAGCTTCGCATTGGAGTCATCGTCATAAGTGACAAAGATGCCGAAGAGTGTGATCATTACAACCTCCATCACCAACACAAAGGTTGGCAAACGCAGCCTCAAGCTTGTTGATGCACTCATAATGATGAACGAGCTGAGATGAGAGACATGCTCCTCCAGTTACTGTAACGCCCGTTATATGCAATTTCTTTCCCTGAGATAAGAGCAGCTAATGGCATTGGGTCATTATACTCCTCATAACAGGCTGACCAGAGTCTTTAACAAAGCAGCATGTCAGATGAATGAACTTCAAACCTTCAGACTCTGTACGATTACCTTATCTCTTCTTCAGGTTTTATTTGACTGTTCCAAACATGGTCATATATCTGTACACCGTTCTTCAAACAGTGAACTTTAATTTACTTCTAATTCCTATAATTTTGATTATTTTTTGGGATGAAAACGAGATAGCATTTTGAGTCTGACACTGAAATCAAAAATTAGTTTCACAAAGCAGACAGTGATTTCACATTATTATCTGACTCCTGGTCAAACTCTAATAGAATAATAGTCTGTTCTGAGCAATTTTTGTTTATTAGACAACAGAATGTCTGATATAAAATATGGTATAATAAAAACAGACAAACACACTGAATTAATAGCTCAATTCATTTGCTCAATTATTCTTCAGATGTTAAGATGGATCAGGACAGCAATATAAAATATTCAATTATCTGTATTACCACTTTTATTTACACATTGCATTACATTATTCAAAAGCTAAGATCTAAGATGAATGCATTTGAAAATGCACGTTTTCAGTTAGACTTTTTTGTTGTGTATAGCATAAAACAAAAGATTATTTTTAATATTTTATTGAGTATTAAACCTTCTGGACATCGCCTTTTGGTTAATTGACCTTAATTTCTCCCACATTTGGTGGTGATGTATCATTTATGAAATCTGTTTTGGTGTGAGCGTAGTATATGTTCTATTTGAATTGTTAATAAACTTTATTTTTTAAAAAAGGCCGCTGTCTCTACATGACTATAACTTTTTCTCAGCTCGTGATGGCACATATTTACTTCCATACAACGTTACATGGTTTTCCTTCACAGTAAATATCATCTGAATGTTTTTTTTTTGTTAGCAGTAACACATTTCGACCAGCAGGTGTCGGTAGTAAATTTAATTTCCACTTTATCCTTGCACATTACCTTAAAGAATAAGAATTGAGGCTTGTCCCGTGATGCATTGCTCTGCCAACGTATGCAAACAGGAACATGGCCACCGGTTTTTAACGTAGGTGCTTTTTATTAGTCTCCTCT
Organism: Poeciliopsis paucimaculata; assembly: GCA_903067055.1. Taxonomy (NCBI): domain Eukaryota; kingdom Metazoa; phylum Chordata; class Actinopteri; order Cyprinodontiformes; family Poeciliidae; genus Poeciliopsis; species Poeciliopsis paucimaculata. The sequence goes on from CAEGAD010015329.1 coordinate 53,743, forward strand.
GTGAGCCTCACGCCGCCCGTGACAGCCTGTGAATCTGCCACGGAAGAAAACTCCACGGTAGAGTCCAGCCGCGGAACGTCCACAGTCTGAAAGCAGCGTCCTGGTTGTTGTTCATCAGCCCCAGTCAGGTAAGGGCCGGTTAGCTTAATGTTAGCACACAAAACCCTCCAGTCGGTAAAAATATTAGTGCGTTTGGAAATCAGGATTTTAAATGTAAATGAATGAGTACGTAACTTTAACCCGAAAACAAAAGAGGTGAGTTAAAGTAATGTAGCTTTGTTTATCTAAAAAAAAAAAAAAAAAAAATAAACCCTTTACACGACAACACCAAGGCCCAGCCCAAAAAAAAAAAAAAATTTTTTTTAAGTGATGTTTG
>CAEGAD010015333.1:0-43532 GCA_903067055.1 Poeciliopsis paucimaculata
TCTCCTTGGTGGTAGTGACAACCTTTTCAGAATGTCAATGTTCTTCTTAGGCCTCTAACGAGCCATCATTTGATCCAACTGTGTTAAACCAGCGAGAGAACTAGAACATGCAGGATGCCGGCCCTCGAGGACCCGCTTTGGGGACCCCTGCTCTAACAGCTCGCCAGTTACACTCTAGTTTTCTTCTGGTATCTTTGGGGGTCGTTTTTCGGTCGCTCCAACGCCGCCATCAAGCCGCACGTTTTGATACCACATTTGTGGGTGGGCACACAGCGGTACGAGCCGCATTAACGGTCACAGAAGAAGAATAAATAAAGACGATAATAGAGATTGGGTGTAAACAATAGGTGCCTGTCATGCAATGCATGGAGGCAGTGACTGACACTGCTCTCCCTATGCATTGCTATGGGCAGGCCCCAATGAAGAAAATCTAATCACACAGTAAATACCAACATTTGTCACTTACAATGGTTTTCTTAATCACTAACGCTTGCTAGTTACAATTGTTTTCTTAGTCATTAACATTGGGCAGTTATAACCGTTACAGCGGTTACAAAGAAGATCAAGCCCACCACACTACACTTTTATGAGAAATAAAAATAATATAACACTATGAAATACAAACACAACATTGACTAATCAAATTATCCAAATAAATCCAAAATCCCAAGGATCCAACAAAAAAAAGCAAGCCATATGCCGACCCAGATCAACGCTGGCATGAAACTGTCTTATTGTATAACACATAAGTTATACAAAACTCTACAAAACAAATCCATATATATTCACAGAACATTTTAAATGGGCTTATAAAAGTTGCCTTTTATTCTAACCGTGGATCAAAGAGGAAGCGAGTTGACACAATGTTACTCTGGCAAGAGCTCGTTTATTCTGAGCCGCCCAGAGCCAGGAAAGTCGTTCTCCCCGTTAGATCCACAGCGGCATGAGAGCGCCCCCACTGGCAAGAAGATACATCCACACAACAAACACATCTATATACATTAGGGGGAGGGGGGAAGAGGAAAAAACGAAGACAAAAGACCAGACCAATTCTAATTAAAAAATGGGGGTGTATTTAAAAATTTTTTTTTTTACTTTTACTGTTTCTCAACCCACTACATATGCTGCCTTAGCATTTTCTGATCCTCGTCTGCACGTACCTCACTTAGCATCGCCATGAAGGATGGGGGATTGTGTAGTCTTTCTTTTAGCCGTAGCTGCAACAGCATAATGTCAGATTCAACAGCACCTCGTAACAGCTGCTTGGCTTGTGCACGGTCTCTTAGGGCAGGAGAAACACCACCCTTTTGAACAGCTTTGGTGATAGCTTTCTCCAGCCTTCTAACAAAGTCTGAAAGTCTTTCATTGGGCTTTTGCTGCATAGATCTGATGGCAAGGTCTTCACCTGACTGTTGTGCCAAATATATTTTCGATTGCCTCCAAGAATTTTTGAGGGGGTGTGTCTGGTCCCGACTCGGAGGTCGGTCCCAACTCAGAGGGACTTGAAGGCCAGTCCTGACTCAGAGGCAGGTACCGACTCAGAGGCTGGTCCCGACTCGGAGGCCGGTTCTGACTCAGAGGGACTTGAAGGACAGTCCTAACTCAGAGGCAGGTACCGACTCAGAGGCCGGTCCCGACTCGGAGGCCGGTTCTGACTCAGAGGGACTTGAAGGCCAATCCTAACTCAGAGGCCGGTCCCGACTCAGAGGCCGGTTCTGACTCAGAGGGACTTGAAGGCCAGTCCTAACTCAGAGGCAGGTACCGACTCAGAGGGACTCAGAGGCCAGTCCCGACTCAGAGGCAGGTACCGACTCAGAGGCCGGTCCCGACTCGGAGGCCGGTTCTGACTCAGAGGGACTTGAAGGCCAGTCCTGACTCAGAGGCCGGTTCTGACTGAGAGGGATTCAGAGGCTGGTCCCGACTCGGAGGCCGGTTCTGACTCAAAGGGACTCGGAAGCCGTCCCGACTCGGAGGCCGTTCCCAACTCGGAGTACAATTCCGACTCGGAGGAACTAAGAAGCCGGTCCCCACTTGGATACAAGTCCCAATTCTGAATACAATTCCGACTCAGAGGGATGGTCCTGACTCGGAGGCCGTCCCGACTCAGAGGCTGGGCAAGGCTCAACGTTTGGTCCACTCTTAGATGGTTCCTGAGTCTGAACAACGTCTGTATCATATCCACAACAGACAGCATGTTGAAAGCTCTTCCATGCCTTTCGAAGATAGTCTTTCTGAAGATTATTTTTCCTAGGACATGCCAGGGTTCTTCTGAAACACTGTGTAAGCTTGTAAATAACTATTGGGTTGTCACTTTTTATCATCTTAAACATCATTGCCAAACAGAAGTTGAAAGATGTCTCGGGAGAGTTTTGTTTCCATCTCATCAAAAAAGACAAAATTGATGCCGCTTTCTCAATCACTTGCCAAAGAAGTTCGCTGAGGTAGTTTCTTTTCCTGTACTCTGGTGTTATTTGTCCAGGATGGACTTTGTTTGAGCATGCCTTTTTAATCTTCTTCCAAAAAGAAACCTCTGGTCTCACAAAAACTTCACTGTGTGAGCTTTCCTCCAACATCTTTATTGAGCTGAGCTAAAACGTCCAAATGAATTTTGTTTACTGACCGGAGAATTAACTGATCAGTGATGTCATGGACTCTATGACATCACAAAGTCATCCTTAGAAGGGCCTCATGATACAGACATAATTTGAAGTCATGCTGATGACATCATTGTCAAGCAGCATAGCAACTGTTGCTAGGGGTAAAAGCAGCAACAGTGAACATGCGCTATGAAAGCGGATAAGCGGAAGAAAATGGATGGATGGATGGATGGATGGATGGATGGATGGACACTAAATACATTATTCCCAGAAGTCTGACCTGGAAGTGACCTGCGCACTGCAATGCATGGCAGGCCCCAATAATAATAATAATAATAATAGAAAAAAAAACATGCATCTTAGATAACAGGTAGAATCTGTTATCATGGCCTGTCTAAATTGTCCTTAACTGAACTGTAAATTTATGCATATTCGTCCATCCGGGTAGCTGCGGTTCCACTTATGTAACTGCACAATTTCATATTTTGAAAATATATGAAAGTTTGTTTGTTTCAAGAAAATGCGATCATTTAAAAATAAATAATAAATTGACAAAAACTTTTGCTGGTGATTTTTCTTTCTTTCTTTTTTTTTTTACTGCATCAAAACTGGTTTATTTAAGAAAACCTGCTATTAAAAAAAATAATCACATGTTCAACAACCAGATATTACCACTGGCACAAACCACAAAGAAGAAGACAACAGGAAGTAGTTTGAGTTAGCATGTTTTCTAATGACTTCAATGACGTTTCTTATTTAGTGGAAATGCAGCAATTGCAAAATTGTCTCTTTTCTGCATTAATGAAATATTGACAGAGTTTTTCACACATTAGTAGTGGAAATGCAGTTACTGATGGTTTATCAATATCCTATCTATGGACTGTTCACTACTTGAGACTGGAAGCTTCCTGATGCAGCCTAAAGGGAGCATAGGGAATAGATCAATGGATTGATATTTATTGAGTAGAATAGAAATTACCTTTATTGTCCCTCCGTGGGGAAATTCATGTGTGCTAGCACTTAGGTGACAGGCAAGTCAAAACATTGGGAGCAAAGTGCTTATAGTTTGCTTCAGCAGGTTACAGATTCGACAGAGATCTGCAAAAGATTCAACAGCAGCGGTTCATTGGAGTTTGCATGCTCTCCCTTGTTCAGTATCGTTTTTGTCTCAGCATTCTGTTTTTTCTCCTGGCTCAAAAATGCATGAGGTCAGTTGTTTCAAGTGGATGGAGGCTCGTTTATCTTGTACGTGTCTGAATTTGTTCTACAAGATAGGTGCCTCTCCCCCACGAAATAGCAAAAAGCAACTTAGCAGACAGTATATACACGGATCCTATTCGGTTTTGACATATCATGTAGAAATGAATCTTGTCAAAGATAGTGAGAAGGTGAAATGGACACCTGTTGTTGGTCCAGGGTTGTTTGCCGAAATGGACAAAACACAGACTTGATCATTTCATGATTTCTGTTTTTTTGGTAATTTTACAGATCTTCTGGCTGTTTGGCTATAGCAAGAGGAGCAACCATGGGACTTGAGATGTGGAGCCTTTCCCTCCTGTTGGGTTTGTCTCTGTGGAGCAATGGTCAAGCGCTGGCGAGGAACCCTATTCTGTCGAGGATACGAAGAGCTCCGGGGGCTTCCGAAGAAAACAAGAAGTGCTCCTACACCTTCTTGGTCCCGGAGCAAAAGATCACGGGCCCCATCTGCGCCACCCGGGGCTACTCCACCGACAAAGACCGAGTGACGCGCCTGGATGTTGCGGCGGTGCGCGACCTTCTGTCCAAACAGCGCAGAGAGATGGAGACTCTGAAGCTCGTGGTGGATGTGGACGGCAACCTGGTGAATGAGATGAAGCTACTGAGGAAGGAGAGCAGAAACATGAACTCCAGAGTGACTCAGCTTTACATGCAGCTGCTGCATGAGATCATAAGGAAGAGGGATAACTCGCTGGAGCTGGCTCAGCTGGAGACGCGCATCCTTAACGCCACCTCTGAGTCACTGCGGTTGGCGTCCCGGTACAAGGAGCTGGAGGCCAAATATGCAGCGCTGTCTGCAATCGTGAACAATCAGTCGGTGCTGATCGGAACGCTGGAGGAGCACTGCATGCAGATGCACAGTCGGCGCTATGAACAGCCACCCATAGGACCCCCGCTGGTGCAGGTGGTACCTGAGAACATTCCGGTCAGCGTGCCACGGTTCACCAATGAGATCCAGAGTCGAAACACCAGAGGGTTTGGCCCGGACAGGGGCTCTCGGTCTGGGTCAACCCCCACCAGCAGTACGCCCGAGGTCCCGAAATCTGAGAGAAACTTCAGCACAGAGGGTGAGTGGGCGATTGTCCGTTTCTTTTTTTTCATTCCTAGATTCTGTTGCCTGGTCAGATCCATATGACAATGGAGTTCGGCCACTGTAGAAAGAAAAAAAAAAAGGAAGAGTACATTTCCACCAAAAACTTGGAGATTTAACTCAGAAACGCTTTGGAAAGTTTCTGAGATCGAAAAGTCAATGTTTTACTTTTAAAAAATTTGGAAATTTGGAGATTCATCGCAAATATTTTCTAGAAAAAACATAAAATTTCTTTTGGTTTGAAATAAAATCAGAAATGTTGAGATTAATCTCAGTAATTTCTTGAAAAACCAAAGCAATTTTTGAGTTTCAAGAGTCAGACATTTTTGACTTTTCTGAAATTCTTTGAGGTAAAAAAAAGTGACTTTTGAAACTCATAAAATTCCATATTTTCTCTAACAAATTTAGATTTTTGGAGCTCAGAAATTTACTTTTTTTAAAATAAACAATTCCAGAATTTTTTGGTGAAAATGTACTCCTTGTTTTTCTTTTCTATCTACAATAGCTGTTGTTGATCCAAGACAGTCCTATCATGGCGAAATGTACAACAGTCATTACTCTGAAAGGCCAACAATAACAACATCACGCTCTCAGGCTGCAGCTGTTGATGGACCGGCGTCCTCGTTTCAAAAGGTTAAAAATGTGCAAAATCAGCTGCTTCATGCTCAACAGAAAACACACAGACCAGAATGGAAACACAAACGTTGTACAATCCGAGTCGACCAAGAAAACCTTTACTGAGGGAAAGACATGGTCGACCAGCTGGATGTTGCTCATTGACAGAAAGTTTTTGAGGTGCACACGTTGGCTTTGCCCAAGAATAATAAAGTGTGAAGGATTTCAGGACAGCTATGTTGGCGAATGATCCGTTTGCGAGACTGTTCCATTGCGTGAGACTCAGACAAAAGCCAGACGGGCATGATGGGAGTCTCGGCTGGTTACCACAACAGCCGAGGCATGTTCAGCGTCCGCAAGAGGCCATAAAGCTTAGCAGTAGTATAAATAAATAATTACATAGGAGTTGTTTACCCCTCGAACAAACTCACTACGCACAGCTATATGAATCTATTCATAGCCGTTTGTCGTCATAGAGGGGGGAAAAAGTCATATCTCATTAGGGAGACTTAATTGGTCTGTCCTTAGAGGAAATCATAAACAAATATAACTATGTAGATCTGCAGCAGCCACATGTAAATGGTAAATAGCCTGCTTTGAGTGTTCTCACTGAAAAATCCAAACAACTTTACAGCACAATCCACAATAGATCATTCACATGTGTTCATACGCTTTATTTCAGAGGTGCCAGTTTTTTCATGGATTTTTGGGTATGGTTGAGGTTTGAGGGGGGGTGTATTTAAAAAAGCGAGATGTAATTAATGCTAAAGAAGAGGTAGAAAAATTGTAAACTGTGTAAAGCTTAGAGTTGTCCATCAGTGTTGTCAAAGTGTACTTTTATTTTTTTCATTCACCAACACTGGAGGCCTTTCTGGGTCATCTTGAAGTACTAGGTCTCCTTTGACCAATTGTAATCAAAAGGCCTTACTGCTATTCATATGGACAACATGTCTGTTACATTCAGAGCATTTTGACCTGGTGAATTTATTGTGTAGCACCACCGAAAATGATATCTGTCTAAGGGTGATCAACACTTTGGAGATAATTCTACTAATACAGAGGTGTTAAGAATGACCAGATACAAACACTATGGAAGAGTGCATGCACTTTCCCCTGTTCAGAGTGATATTTACAGTAGTTGTCTACCCGCACACTGCAAGAAGACATACAACCATTGGTCAATCAATAATAACTGCTGTCAATGTCTGATGACACGTCCCCGTTTAGGTCAGTCCAAGGACATCAACGGTATTTTGATTTGCAGCAATACAATAATAAGAAATTTCTTAACAATTTCTTCAAAGTCCAAACGTTATATGGTACAGTTCACAAAGAGCAGGTTGATGATGCCAGGGCTTTGCAAGTGAGAGTCTGTGCTTTGAGTTAGATGTGCTCAAAATGGAACATGAGAGAGTTGGTAAGGTATGAGAGAGTTTTTATTTACGCTGTGAAAAGTTGTATAGTTGCCTGGTCTGAAAAGCTGCTCTGGGAGGAAGAAGCCATTATTAAAAAAGAAACATAAAACCCCACATTAAAGTTGCAGATAGGACCTTTAGAGACATGTCCCAGGGTTTGGCACAACTAAACACATTGGCTCATTTGGAGGGAAATAAACATCTGACCCATGAGGGGAAAAAAACAACTTATGGGTATTTTTAGATTGTTTATGTAAATATTCAATGCAATAAGGATGATCAAACCCCAAATGTTTTGCTAGCATGCCAGCACTTTCTTTTATTTGGAGTGATCTGTCCTTGGGTTGTGTGAGAGGAAAAGCCTGATGCTCACTCCAGTAGAGTTTTTTCACAAACCTTTATATGTAAGAATACACAGAGTTCATAATAAAATACTTCAAGCTCCAAGAGAGGCATAAAAAAATTATACTGAAGTACCGCCATATTTTAGCCAAGTTAAAATGTAGCTCCTAAGTTAGTAGGAGAATTGTTATGACGCTAACAATAAACTGTCAAATATTTGTCAAATTTTAAGATGACTTTTTTCTATCTGGCATAGGAAATGTTTGTTAAAGGCTCACTCTATAAATTATTTAATGTTTTAAAATGTAATAAAATGAAGGAAACAGCTGCTTTGATTCTGTTTTACTTTTAGCCTGTTTTAGCTAGGTGTACTGGCCAAAGCTGAGATTCTGTGTCATAAAATCTCATAGTTCTATACAGCTAGCTAGTAAGCCTAGCTATTTTTAACTAGGCTTAAGTAAGCCTATTTTAACTAGTCTTACTAGCTAAACCAGCTAAATCAGTGAAATTCACTATAGCTGCTCTTGCTAGGCTTACTAGCTAAAGCAGGCCAGTAAGCCTAGCATATATTCTCTTAGATGCGCAGTTTTTAAAGTTGGTTTCAAACTTTCACTTGCTCTTTGTCTTTATGTAAACATTTACAAAGTTACTGGACAAAGACCGATGATTCTTCAGCTCCCTGTCAGATTGTTAGTCCCGTTGTCCAATTTCCAGCTGGATCCTGTCCTTCACCACCTGCTCCCCCTCTCTCTTATCATGCTTTTCCTCCAGGCCCGTTCAGAGACTGCCAGGAGGCGCAGGAGGCCGGCCACAGCACCAGCGGCATGTATCTGATCAAACCCGACGAGGCGGAGAGGCCGGTGCAAGCCTGGTGCGAACAGGATATAGACAACGGAGGCTGGACGGTTATCCAGCGCCGGAGAGATGGATCGGTGAACTTCTTCAGGAACTGGGATAGCTACAAGGTGATGACGGCGGCACTTCCTCCAACTCTTTCAAAAATAACAGCTCTGCCGTTATTTGACCTGTCCAAGGTGAAATAACGTCAGATAATTACCGTTGAGTTAATTGAGATAATACCTTCTGGTCGAAAGTCCTTCTGTTACCATTAAACACAATGTTTTGAGATTCCCATCATGAAACTGTAGCCGTCCCAATGAGGAAGGTATGTTCCATGTATTTTCCAAAACCACTTCTACTCTACCCTTCCCACTGCGTGGCCCAGCGCAGTGAGCATATAGGGGCTCTGTGAGAGTGAGGAGTACACCACTGCTGACAGCTGCAACAATCCGGCGTTCCACTCAGTCTGGCCAGCATCATGCGCTGGTAACTGGCAGCTAAATTGCTCTCCTCAACGCTGAATTGTCTCTGCACTCTACCACAAGACCGAAACCGTAACCATCTCACACACACATACACACACACACTGAACCATGCTGAAATCCTATTTCATTCATCATTGGCTGGCTCACAATTCGTCCACATTCATAAACCTCAACTTTTTTTTTTTTCTTTTTTTCCAAGTGGAGTGTTTTTGAGACTGCAGGGCGTTGGCGTTTTTGAACTTTCTCACATTTTTGCCACATTACAACCGTAGAGGTTAACGAGATTTAATGGAAACTGAATGTGATGAACGTAAAAAAAGAGATAAACCTAACCATATAAAGTTATGGATGATTATGAAGTTGAAGGAAGAGTGGATTTGCATTACTCCACGATTAATGTTTTGCACTGTAGAAACATAAAATCCTACCAAATATTTTCAGTCTAGTTTCTCGTGCAAATATCTTGGTACACTTGAAATAAGCAAGCTGTTGCTTTGAGTCAATAAGTCATCAATGAAAAAGTACTGACTCTAAAGGCAGATTATTTCACTTGTAACAAAACGTTTGTCCCATATTATACATGACGTAATCTGCCAGTGGGACTTGTTTGTTGTTATTAATCTTAAGGAATTATTTACATAAAATCAGATCGTATATCTTGATGAGAAGTTACTGGTAGTTAGTTTTGTCTATTTTTCGTTGCACTAAGATATTTGCACTAGAAACTTTTCAAAAATACCTTAAGATTTTGTGTTTTTGCAGTGTGCCCATTCTTTCCAAAATACTTCAGGCTCAGTTAGATTAGAAGGAGTCCATTTATAAATAACAATTTTCAGTTTTGTCCCAGATTCTCAATTGAATCTGAGTCTGGGCTTTGACTGGGCCTTTCTAACATGTGATCTGAAGAATGGATTTAATATTTCGACATTACTAAAAGCTTGGGGTATGTTTTATAATCTACGTTCAAAACGGCTTGGCTTCATGACCCAGTATCAGAATTCTGAATACAGGCAATTATTTTATTGCATAAACTCTTCAGCATTGCATTGCTTTCTTTTAAACTTTATAGGTTAAGGTGGTAATCTTTTGTCACCATGTGTTCTTTGCTCTTTGAAGTTCTCCTAAATTACAGAAGCACAACCAAAACATCAAATTGAAATTTCTCATTTGCTTTTCAATCCCACAAACTCTTCCACGAGAGGTTTTATGTTCCCAGATAATCACTGTTTCCAAACTCCTCAGGGACCCGGATGAATACACAACACGCGCCATTTCCTGTGATCTCCTTGTAACCTTCCCTGTAATCTTCCTTTGATCCAGAGCGGCTTTGGCAACATAGACGGGGAGTACTGGCTCGGCCTGGAGGCTATCTACAAGCTGGGGAGGCAGGGAGACTACAAGCTCCTGGTGGAGATGGAGGACTGGATGGACAAGAAGGTGTACGCGCAGTACAACAGCTTCCACCTGGAGCCCGAGAGCGAGGGCTACCGCCTGCGGCTGGGCACCTACCAGGGCAACGCGGGTGACTCCCTCAGCAGCCACAACGGCAAACAGTTCACCGCTCTGGATCGAGACAAGGACGCCTTCTCAGGTTGGTCATACTGGGATGTCTTCTTCATAGAAGTTGCATTTTACTGTTTACATCTCGCAAAGACGATTCTTTACTACCCGTGGCCGCGCTGTAGAACAGTTCTGTTAACTAAATGAAACCTGGACATGTGGGAGTTAGAAATAAAGCAGGAAAACTATGGAAGGACACTCAAAAACTGTTTTCACGTTTATTGCGCTGTTCATGTCAGTCTCGATGTTTGCAGTTTTTTGGAGCGCACCACCAAACTCGACATCATTCACAGCTAATATATTAACTCGACATTAACAAAGACAGAGCGGGACGGGTCATCCAGGATATGATGGACAGGGAGAGTCTGACTAAAACTACCTGGATGTCGGACAAATTCTGGGTCTGATTATGTGTCTCTGCTTATGTCCAAGCCCAAATGAGCCACGTTCAGAAACGAGCCCTAAAAACCCCAACCCGCAACTCATTAAATTTGCAAACGACTTTAGAAAAAACAAGCTCAAAGTCGACTTGGCGACAGAAACTGAACATAGTTCCTGTTTTTCCAGCAACAAAATACACATCTCTCTCCTCCCTCCGTTGTTTGCATTGCTGTCACGGCGATCAGAAATGCCGTGACAGATTTACTGATTGCTGTAAATTACGCTGAACGTACCTTTTACAAACTCACGTCCAAATAATTCTCCACTGAGGACGACATCCTCAACAACACATTCTTACTTTGATCTTGGCGATCAATATTTATGAGGCTGAATATTTCCCCCATGTTGGGATCGGTTCCATACAACTTTTCGGGCAGAACGTTGTCAGAAGCAGATAAAATATATACTGAAAATGAACAAGAACACTCCAAAAAGTCAACAAAGCACAAATTCCAGTAAACTATTCAGATGAAAAAAATTAAATAAAATCAGCTTACTGATCACAAATGCTTTGTAAATTACTGTATTCGGTTGTAATTTATATTTCAGCACCCTGACATGGAGGTAGGGTTGTTTATTGTGGAAAACAGTGGAGAAGCATTGAAGTTCTGCTCCTGTTTTGTTACACGGACCCTGAACGTAGCGGTTCGGGGCCCCCGCTCGCCTGGAATCCCAGGAAGCCTTCAGCGAAGCCTTCACTTCCTTTAAAAAACAAACGATGATCTCTCACTCAGATCCACGACCCTTTTTCATTCAGCGCCAAAGCGCTCGAGGTGACAAGGAGATTATTTGCTGTCGGCGTAAAGTAAATAAGCTCTTTATGACTTTTTCTCCAAATTGTGTTTGACTCAGTCATGCTTGACCTCAGTCAACACTGTTGACCCCCATACACAAATAGAGGTCAGATTAGTGAAGGAGCGCGACGTTGGGTTTTTTGACATCTCACCGAGGCAATTTTCTTCTTTAAAAGAAACATTGTTTTTCTGCTGACTTTTTGTGAAGTATTCTATTAAAAAACCCACTTGCCCATTAACATTTTCTTCCTCCTGATTCCCTTCAACCCATAACAGGTAACTGTGCCCATTTCCATAAAGGAGGCTGGTGGTACAACGCCTGTGGCCAAGCCAACCTCAACGGTGTCTGGTACACTGGAGGAGTGTACCGCAGCAAATTCCAGGACGGCATCTTCTGGGCCGACTACGGCGGGGGTTTCTACTCCATGAAGTCTGTCCGCATGCTGATCCGGCCCATAGACTGAGGCTGCTGGGCCGTCACATTCAAGACTCACTGTTTAAGTCGCTGCGCTATACGGTACACCTGCAGCAAGAGGTCGATCGGGGACAGACAAGCTCAGCCAACGGAAAGAGGCCGAGCGTCGGTTTGCGGGAACAGACGCAAAACTCTGCACATATGGGGATTTAAGAGACACGAATCTGTATCACGTATAACTTTGTAAAGCAACAAAAAGTTAAGAGTTCTTGAACTTTTAAGCGTTTTGTGTGATGCCACAACCACAAACTTCGACATGTTTGTTTTCATACACCAAAGTAGTACATCTAATAGTTGTAATGTAGGAAAAGAATACATGGTTTTCGTAATATTTACAAATTAAAAACAGAAAAATGTAGCAAGCATTTGTTTTAAGCTCCGTTTACTCTGACATCTATACATAAAATTCAAATGTGGAATATTTTTTGACCCATGCCAAACATCAGCTGCGGCAGAAACCGATGCAAATTTTATCGATGTATTGTTCATCTTCTGGTAGAACATCACTAAATTGGTAGCCAGGGGTACAATGGGATGTGTTAGGACGTCCCAGTCAAAGTCCAGACCAATTAGGAATACACAAAAAAATGTATTTTAAAACACGTTCTCCATTCATCAATCATTTAAACCCACTTGTCCTTGTCCAGTGATTATTGGTACACCCAAGACAGGATGCCAATTTATTTAATAAGTTACAGGGAATTGGCTCAACAGTCATATTTCTGACTGTTGAGCCAGGAGGAAGCAGTGGACGCTGGGACAATCCACACCGGCAGAACTCTGCAGAAAAACCCAAGACTGGGATTTGAACCCAAGTCTTTCTACCCTCAAGGCAACAGCCGCATTGACTGAAAAATCACACAAATTTTAGTTACAAATATCCACACGATAATTTCAAAAGGACACGAGTTTTTCATTGAAAATTTTTTTTGCGCTAGGATGAGGTGGTTTTCCAGCCATATCAAAATAAATGTATTTCGGAAAACCGGGTCGTGTGATCAACAACCGGACGTCACTGCTGGTGGAAAACGATAAGAAGACGACAGGAAGTGGTTGCGGTATGTTTTGTAATGACTTATCCTGTGAAATGTTCATGTGTGATTTCAATCGCTCTTCTTGTGTCATGAAAACACCGCAGTTGCGAAATTGCGTTTTTCGGACACCAGAGGAACATTGTAATGGAAACGCAGCTAATGCTACCAACTGTACCGCCATCTAACTGGACTGAGTTGGAGCTACTTTGTAAAAAAAGAATTGATAGATATTTATTGGTTTAAAAAAAAAAAACATGGAAACCATGTAAAGTACATAGTTTGTGGTTGTTGCTTGACAAAATGTGAAAAAGTTGAAAGAGGCCCTGCATGTTAAAAGGTAAAAGATATTTCAGAGAGTATTCAAATCTATAGCTTTACTAACGTCACGTGATCCAAATGCAACGTCACCTACCTCACCAAGATAAACATCTGGTGCTAACAAGAGTTTCCGCTTTTACTTGGCTTTCGGCACAAAGAGCTGGAAAATACACTGTGTCGAAACCTGCACAGGTAAACTACACACACTTTTCCTGGAGCAGCACATTTTAATTGCACAATGTTTTTAATTGAAATCCCTACCCTTTAAACAACCTTTCTACTGCATGCTAAAATACTTTGTCCAGAACGTGTAATTTATGCTTACAATTAAGTTATCATAACAGTGAAAAGGGCCAGGTGTCCTTTGAGAGCAGGAAACGATCCCGTAGGAAAACAGGAGCCGTTTCCTCCCGCTGTAAATAGGACAATCGTTCTCAAAGTGTGCGCACTCATATGGGAATTGTTCCTGTGTGTTTTTCTCGTTTGGACTTTGATTAAAGTTCAGTATGATTCTGGGAAAGGCGAGCATTGTTGAGAGTGGGGGGGAGGGGGACTGAGGGGGAAGGTGGAATTAAGTCTTGCTTTGCGTGGTTTTGGAGATGGAAAAATATGCCTACCAGACAACTGAGAGTTTTAAGCGCTGGGACAGACAACGAGAAACACATTTCTGAAAAAAAACAAAAAAAAAACAGACTGGATGAATGGAGGGAGGAAGAGAGAGGAGGAAGAGGTGAGGGAGGGAGATGGATGGGAATGGAATCAGTCCAAATCTCCATGGTTGTTTTTTGTTCTTCACAGTAGCCTACATGCCACCCCTCAATACTGCCTTTTAATACATTCTTTCCACTCAGTGGAGGATCTCTTTGTCTCTTGGTGAAGAGATCTCACATGGATTAAGTCATGGGTCCCCATGCAGCGATCTGTTGGAAACCTTTCAGGGGGAATCACACAAGCAGACGGAAAAGATAAAACACAGAGTCCTTGTTGAACTGCAGAACTGCATAAAACACATTAAAGGCAAGCAGATCTGCAAATAGACCTAAACACCGACCACAAGAAATCTCACGCCCAGCGATGCAATCCTCCTAACAAAGCAACAAAACACTCCATAAGAACTCTAGTCAGATTCATTTGGTCACCCAAAGCATGTTTATGGAAAAACGCAAGCACTATTAGAAGCTGCATCATTTTCCCAAAACTGAAGCACAATAAAAGCTGAGAGCGGTGACTCACTGTTCTCTGAAAAACAACTTCATACAATAAACAGACACGAAATACAAGCAAGCCTGGCTGGACTCAGCACATGACATGTTTTCAGTTCGCACTTACACATAATGTACCTCTCCATGGTGGCGAGAAAAACTGTCACTCAGTCTTCATCAAAATCAAATATTATCAACCAGCCTGCTGCAGGATGGAAAAGCATAAACAACTCTCAGAACTCATCTCCAACCAAAAGAGTAAAATAGTGGCTACTTAGAAAAAAACTAATGCAAAGTTTATTATGTTAGTAGATACTTGGCCATTAGCTAAGTGGCAACTAGTAGCTAAGTAGCCACTACTACTAAGTAGGCTACTTGGCTACTAAGTAGCTAAGTAGCTATTAGTTACTTAGCTAATGGCTACTTAGGCTTAAGCTAACCTAGATGGTTAGCTAATGGCTTTGCATGTGACAGTTTGGCCTAAACCCAAGGTGTTTGCAGTTACAATACATTAGCTAAATAGCTACAAATATAGCTAATTAGCTACAGTTACTTAGCCATAGCTACCTAGCTTAGCAAGTCAGGGGCGTAACAATTGACGAAGGCTAGTTCAAGGAACCTGCTGATGTAAAAGCATAAACAACTCTTAGTCCTCATCTCCAACCAAAACAGTGCAATAGTAAAATACAAGTTAAATTTATAAAAAGTAAAGTATGTTTAGCACCTGTTGGAAGATTATTTTTAAAGGGTATCTTTAATCGGAACGTAGACTGCAATTTATTGAACATAATTGTAAAATACTACATCTCATTTTTAAATGTGTGTATACATTTTTGTAATACCTCTGCAAGCTTTGGGAAAGCCATTCGGGATGCCTAATGTAAGTTTACCAAAAGGGCTCAATGTCTTCCAGTTGGGAGGTAAGTCTCAACCAGCCGACCCAAAATGTCACTCTCACAGAAATTGGTTAGGATTTTCAAGAACAACCCAAGCAGCACCAAGTTCCCATCCGAATACAGACTTGACGTCACTGGAAGAAGAACTACTCTCACAGTCCACAGAGAAAAAAATATTACATTACCATGGACAAAAAGTGAGGAAAGAATCTCCTGCTTCAAAAATCAACATTAACTAACTTGATTGGGTCTGACCTAAACCCTACTGAAAATTTGTATACTATATTTAAAAAAAAACATACATTCCAGAAACCAAATGTTTTTAATGAGAAAAGTGGTGAAACATCCAGCTGGAACGATATCCTGCTGAACAGTGAGTTACAGGGTTATGCTGCCTCAGCCCTAGAGCTGGATCAAAATTGGGTGCAGGTGGGTATGAGTCAATCTGCTCGCAAAGTAAAACTGAAATGAAGGTCAACGTCCACAGGGGATGTCAGAGTTTCTACAGATGTATTAAACACTCTTGGGGAAGAACCTTTTGAAGGAAAACTTTCAACACTTGTCTGAGAAGACGTAAACACGGCCAGAGAGGCACAGACTAAATAGCATGATGATGAGTGTTGGACAGTAGGGGGAGGGGGCTTCGCTTGAACAGCAGGTCCTCGTCTGTCTCCTCCATCATTATTGTGCTTCAGAAACTACAATAATGGACAGCAGAAAGACTGGTGGATAATAAATAATTTGTCCAAAGAAGCAAAGGTGAGCCTAACCAGATATCCTGCAGTGTGCCAACAGAGCAGTATTTCAATGTAATCCATCTGTCCTTACTAACAATTCTGGCCAAGAATTAGAGTTAGGTCAAATTTTCCTTGATAAGAGTCTACCTGTGGTGAACTCAGTCGATTGAACATGATTTGGAATGGAATCTGAGTCCTATAGGGTCTCATGGTCAACAGCACAGTTCAGAGTTGAAGCTAAGCAATAAAATCAAATGAATAATCTGCAGTGCATCAAGACTAAATTGTCAAACCACACATTTGAGAAATGGTATCCAACTTTTGGCAGCAGAGAACGTCCCCGGAAGCCTTTTGGTCTCAATCGCTTGGAAACGGTTGATGCTTCGAGCCGCCAGGTTTTGACCTAGATATGCCTGCCAGGGCAAAATACGTAATCGGCAAAGAGTCCAGAGGTCTTCAATCCAAATGACCATTTTTATAAAGACTAACAAGTAGCTGTCTACCGACACTGGCCATCCACTGTGCCAAGCTTGTAGAGTTACACCTAGTATGACATACTAATTACACCTAGTCTGACTAGGTGTAACTCTAGTCACTGCTGCCAAAAGTGCTTCAACAAACACAAAGTCATGGTTGTGAATAACTTCAAGATCAACACTAGGAGTTAACATCCATTTCCTCAGAAGGAACTTAAAGTTTGAACTCTGCAAATATCAAGGTTTTGAATAATCTGGATTTAATAGCGATGAAAGTATGTGAATTGGGTTCATAAAGTGTTTACATACTCCAAAAAGTTGGGAAAATATCTTCTGCTTTCTGGCATTCTGTTATCTGCAGGCCCGAGAAGATGTGACTTGCTAGATGCAGACATAAGCAACCTGGTCTTTAAAGCTGCAGTATGTAACTTTTTCCAAAACGTTACGTACTGCAGTTTTGATAAAACTGTCACCATGTCACGATTGTTGCTATGCACAAAATATGACACAGATAATCTGTGAAAAGACCGAGCTCCTCCACCTTCTTCGAGTGCTACTACTGCTAATGGCCGAGAAACAACTTACTGTTCCAGGAAAAGCGTTTATCCGCCGTCATCGGTGGCCATGCTAACTAGCAGTACTAGCTGTAGCATAGCAGAGAGCAAGGTGGAGGTTGTGAGCATACACGAGGGTGATTGACAGTGCTAGGACCCTTACCCCTGGCTCCGATTGCTTATTAAAGGTGGAACTATGTATTTTTGTAGATTATTGCAGGAGAAATCAAAGGAGCTCAATTTTCTTCCACAGATTATCTGTCTCATATTACACTGTCGCAACATAGCAATTTATTTGAAAAAAACTTTTTTTTTTTTTTTTTAAATATGTTTTTGTTTAAAAGTTACATACACTCCCTTTAAATCTCTCTTTGTAATTAGGAATGAACAGGCAGCTTCCTGTAATGGGTCCACTTTGGTGCTCCGTTAGCGATGGGGCTGCTGTGCTGCTTGCTCCATAACTACTGGAGCTGTCGGCCCATTTTTCCATTAACTTCGCCCAGCACACAGGCTGAGCCTTTGCATTTTCAGCAACATGGAAATGCGCGGGTAGCCCACGAAAACCAGGCCCCTGCACAGCCCAGACCCTGGAACAGTGAAGGTGACATCCTTGGCTCCCCCTGAAAGGGCCACACTCACCTCCGATCGCTGGCCGACAGACGGAGGACGGCCGACCTCCGCTGCGGTGTGGTCCTCCGAGAAATGCCGCAGGTTTCTGAGCTGAAAGCCCTCCTTGTCGCCGAGAGGAGCTTCCCGTCTACAGAGTTTACCGCAGGGCTCGGAAGACGTTGGGACGGTTCTCTGCCAGAAAAAGATCTGCTGTTGTAGCGAATAAATGTCCGTGAGAGCAACTCATTAACCCTCCAAAGTGCAGTGGAGAGTCTCACGGCAAAATCAACAGACAGGATGTGGAGATGTTTTCTTTAAAAATTTCTAAACTGATGGGCATGGTGGAGAAAAAAAAATCTGTGAAAGTGATTCCTGCCTTAGAGTTTTGACAGTACCAGAAACCTCTACAAAAAAGGACAATTATATGGAGGGTTCTGGAAAAGGCTCACTTTAGAGCCGAGATTAAGTTCTCACTTAATACGATGGAGAGCTAGTCATTTATCTGGGAATAAGAGTTTAAGGCAAAGTATTCACATCCTTTGAAGTTGTTTTTTTTTGTCACTTTACCTCATAGTCTTTATTGTCTTTTATTGGGATTTTACCTAATAGACCTCGTTCACCATGGGGAGGTTTTCATCATGTTGTGCGAATAAAAGTCACACAATCAGATCTAGCCAATAAAACACAGAACCAGTTCTCGCTGCAACCGCAACCACAGGTCTTTTGAGGTATGTGTCACCCTCTACCGGCTTTGACATTTTTGCCCTTTGTTCTTTTCGAAAAAGCTCAAGCTCGGTTAGAAAGCATATGGAAAGAACCTTTTCAAGCCTCACCACAGATGCATCATCGGTCCACTCTAACAAATAAATATGCTTTGATCCATCCTGATGTAACTGTGGCTGGACGCTGGAAGTCTTCTCCCTATCGACCCCGACCAGCTTCCTTTATTTCTACTTGAAGAAAAGTTTACATTTTGGTCTCATCCGACCAGATGAGTTTTGTCCACAGTTCTGCTGTTTCCTCTGGAGTGGCTTGTGGCATCCTGTGGTTTTCAACGCAGTTGCTGTCCACATCTGTTGACAGATTCTCCCACCTAAGTTGTTGATCTCTGCAGCTCCTCAAGAGTCACTACTAGGAACGTCTTTGCAATTTCGCTGATTATTTCTGATCTGTAAACATATGTTTTGGAGAGACCTAGTAAGTCTTGGTAGGTTTATAGTTGTGCCAAATTACTTACTTCTCTGTGAGATTTTTCAAGCTTGCTTGTTGCTTTATAACCTAATTCTTGAATAAGCTCCTCACCACTTTATCCTTTATCCTGTTGGAGACTCTAGTAAAGCAAGTAAAAATTTTATTTCCATAACAACTTTCACAGATATATAAATGACAAAGCAAAACAATTAAAGCACACAAAAAAAGACATTAGGCAAAAGCCAGCAACATTTGACTCAAAGATTTCAGAGTCCTGTGCGAAGCCAGAGAACCCAAAAGGTCCAGAATGGTCCCGATTAAACTGTTACTGAAGTCTAAGAAATGAGATCATCACTAACCGTCTCTTCCTCAGTTTATGAGACAAAAAGGTCTCAACTTAGAGATGCTCCGTAAATAACAAAAACACTTCCAGCGAGCATTTTACGGTGACTGTCAAAAGATAACGGACTGTCAAGGACGACACCCAGATTCGTGAGACCAGTTTTCAGGATAGGAGCTAAAGATGCTATGGTTCCTGATTTAAAGACTTTTTTTATTGTCAGGGGAAATAAAAAAGAGTTTCTGTTTCGTTTGCATTTAACTGGATTGTTTGCCATGATGTGACGTCGGACAGACAGCGAAATGGTTGAAAAGATTAATACAATCGTATGTCATCACCGTAGCGGTTTTTTTAGGCTATACCCCACAGGATGTAAATAAAAATAGGACAGGGCCCAACACTGTACCTTGAGGTACCCCACAAGACAGCGGTGGACTATGTGAGTAAACTTGGTTCATAAAAACAGAAAAAGATCTGATAGGTAAGAAGTGAACCAGTTTAACACAATGTCAGACCTGAAAAACAAACCTCTCAGTCTGTCGCTAACCAGGTAACTTTGAAGGTATTTGGTTCCACTAGGTATTACTTAGGGATATCTGATTATTGGAGGGGGTGAACATAATTGCACGTTCAACTTTTTCATATTTTCTTAAGTTATTTTTATGTGTTTATGTATTTTGCCAGGATAAGTTAAGTCACCGAGGCTAAAATTAGAGCCCTGATGTGAGCGTGCTCCTTGCTTGCTCATTAGCAGACGTTTAGTGCGGAAACACATCCACTCCGCTAATGACCCGAGAAGTCAGACGGTTCTCGTTGTTAATGTGGTTGGATCGGCACGGCTAGACTCCAAACTTGAAACCCTCCACCCGATCAAAGGGATCTCCTCTGTCAAGAACTTCGACCTCAAAACACGGTGGAGTCAGCACTTGCCCACT
This sequence comes from Poeciliopsis paucimaculata, assembly GCA_903067055.1. Lineage (NCBI taxonomy): Eukaryota > Metazoa > Chordata > Actinopteri > Cyprinodontiformes > Poeciliidae > Poeciliopsis > Poeciliopsis paucimaculata. Next base: position 20,204 of record CAEGAD010015333.1, read on the forward strand.
GAAGTGAGAAATCCACAAGCAGTCCACAGTCAGACACATTACCTGTATGTGTTCTGGCCGTATGATCCCACTTATCGTGATGAATGGCGTGAGTCACGGCGCTCTGTTTAAGACTTCTTGAACGCCTGCGAACGCAGAGCCAGAGAAGCCATCACCCTGACGACTCGACTGTTTTTGTACCTTTTAACAGAGTAAAAACAAATGGGCCTCCCGACCAGGCCTAAGCTGCCTGAGAGGGGTATGAACCCGAGGGGCCGCGGAGGACCACAGAGGGAACCACAGGAATACTTTACATCCAGTACAGAGAAGCAACAGGATTCCAAATATAGACCATGCTAGAAGAAAATTAGCATTTAATCTCTTCTTAAAGAAGTATATTTTTGCTGCCGCATTCCACATTAGCAGCACATGTGACTGAGTATTGAACGGGGCAGGAATGTGGAGTGGTTAGCGAGGGACGTTGATCAAATACTCCAACAGACAGCTACTTTAATTCCATTAAAATTGCTGACAGATGCTTGGATTTTATGCAGAAGGAAAGCTATGAAATCAGAAGAGAAAAAATATCCTTGGAGGACTGAAAAGGCATATTTCCTATTTGATTAAGTTTAGCAGCAAAAACATTGTGCAAGGTGAAAAATTTTGAAATGTCAAGCATTGAATGTCCTTGCATTCGTGGAAGCCAGATTAAGTGTCGTTGAGGTTCAGGGAACAGTCGGGAATGATCCCTTTTCGGGAACAGAAAAGCCTCCAAACAATGTGTGCAACGTGTTTCATTTGTGAGTTCAATGTTTATTTGTGTGCAATTTGCATCAGAGTTTAGTGACTAAATCTGGAAGTAATTTTCACTGTTCTTTCTTTTAGAATGTATTCCCCTTGGTATTTTACAACAGTGTTTTGCATTTCGACAAAGCTCGACGACAGAGTACCTTGGGATGCTTTAAATCAGGGGTTCCCAAAGTCGGTCCTCAAGGGTCGGCATCCTGCATGTTTTAGTTCTCTCCCTGATTTAATGCACCTGGATCAAAGGCCCCTAACAAGCACCTGGCTTGTTAGAAGCCGAAGAAGAACATTGACATTCTGAAAAGGTTGTCACTACCAGTAAGGAGAGAACTAAAACATGCAGGAGGCCGGCCCTTGAGGACCGACTTTGGGGACCCCTGCTTTAAAATGTTATCCTTGTTTAAGCCAAGCAAAAACTCCAGTACGAAGTCAAACTTGTTCCCAGAGCTCAGAGGAGTTCAGCAGGCCTGCACAGTCTCTCTCATTCTGGGACTTAGAGTAGAGCTGCCACAGTTGAGGTGGTTCAGACATCTGACCAGGATACTGTCCACACTCCGGAGGAGACCCGAGGACAGGCGGAGAACACTCTTTGAGGACATTATATCTCTTTCAGACTGGGAAAGCCAGTAGTTAGAATTAATGTTTTACTCCTAGACCCAACACCCTTGTGATGACATGGATCCATCCATTCATCCTGGACAGGATGAACAGACGGAGCCCACCAACAGGTAGATAAACTCCCCACATTCGGGCAAGGATGACTACCAACTGAAAGGAAATGCCGCCATCTGGTGGTTGAGAAGTTGTATAGCAATGCAAACGTTTTTCTTTTCTTTCATGGACACGTAAGTAATTGCAAGGACGTGTTGTAAGCTTCACAAACCTATGATAAGTTTCAAATTGTATTCATCCACTTCTCAAGGCAACGAGTTGCATTAAATTCCGTTTAGTGGTTCATTTATTTTCTTAGGTATTTATATGGAGTAGTTTATGTTGGTCCATTGAAAATAATAAAAAACAAAACAAGAATACATTGAATATTGAAATTGAAACCCGACAAAATCTAAAAAGGGGTAAAATGATACGTTTGCCAGGGACTGTCTGAACATCAACGGGAAAGTTTGGTGGGGATTGAATTGTCGTACCATATTCTGCCACAAGGTGGAAGTAGTGATTCGGTAATCCTTCATACTTTTTAAGGTTCAATCAGTTATTTTCTTTTTCTTCGGAAAACAACTTAAAAAAAAAAAAAAAAAATAACACAACTGTCACCTATCAATTGGCTAGTAATTATGCATCGGCTAAAAAAAACGTACAAGATTTAAACTGATATTTTTTCTAGTTAAATAACTCATTTTTGAATAAAGTTTGTATAAAACCTCGGCGTCGCTTGATAATGACGTGTTTTGGACGCGATGGCCGCTCACGCTAGCGAGCTGGAGATTGCGAAGAAGAATTTAACGAACGCCATCGGCGATAACGTGAAGCAGTAAGATGAACGGGGTGCTAATGAGTTTCCTCTGTGGGGGGTTTGCTTTGCACTCCATTCCGATGTCGCAGAAAAAAATCCTAGAGCCAATTTGAGGCCCCTCTCCGTGTTAGCACCTGGCTAGCACTTAGCTATTAGCACTAGCTAGCTCATGTTTTTAGCGGTTCACTCCTCACTGAATATCCGTTTGACTTTTTTTTGAGGATTTTTGTGTCGTCCGAGTAGAGCTACGAATGACAAACGTCTCCTTTTTCTGTTTTATTTTAGTTAAAATGTGTCATTAACTTGTTTAACGTAAAAAAAAAAAAAGTTAATTGTAGCCATTTGAAGTTTTCTCCGTCCTAATTTGTTTTGTCCTCGCAGTTATTGGGCTAACCTAAAGCTGTGGTTCAAACAGAAGATTAGCAAAGAAGAGTTTGACGTCGAGGCGCGTCGCCTGTTGCCTCAGGAGAATGGTTGGTGTGCGGAAGAAGCCGCTGTCCTTTCCAATTGTCTTCTGAAAAGCAATATGGCTTATCAAAGATGTCCTCTTTTCTATCCCAGTCCACTTTCACAACGACTTCCTGTTGGCCATTCTCACGCGATGCCAGATCATCGTTTCCACACCAGGTGAGTTTTGATGCATCCGGGTCTGAAGTGCAAACTTTAGAGCATTTCTTCCAACATGTCGGACAATTTTACTTGCGTGCTGCAAATTAGTATTTATTTACTAACGGGTATTGTAGATAAGCTGCAAATGTGACCTCGTTTAACTTTATTTAACAATACCTACAGCAGAAACAAGATATTTACATAAACTGAATAACAAGACACATAATACACGTTTTCTTTCTCTCATTGCCTCAAGTTAAATCTGACCAAAGGTATCTGGTCTTAGGTCAGTCACTATTACCCAAATTATCTCTATATCCTAAACAACAGAAAACTTAAAAAAATAAAAATAATAATAATAATTCAAAGGTTTACAGGCATAACTGTCTTTTAAACTATATGACTTGAGTCAAACCTTTTGTGGCATTTAGGGAGTAGAAAAGATTCGCTACATGTTCATCAAAGCTCTCATAGCGTTCATCATCATCATCATCATATTCATTACTGTAAGATTCATCTCTGTCTTATTTTATTCAACACTGAATAAAAGGCATTGAAAGCATTTTGGATCAAGCTGACAAATGCAAAACATTTCCTAGTTTCATAATGTTTGGACAGTCGCTTCCATCAGAAAACTTCCAGAACTGTTCAGAAAATGATTAGGGGTCGTAATAAATTGATTTGAAATTATCATGGAACATCGGAAAACCTCCGAACACATTAAGGAGTTTGCCAGGACACACAATTCTAAAAATTTGGGCTGTTGTCTAATATTTATACGGCTACTGTTCAAACATTTGCCGATATAATTAATATTGCACCAAAAAAAATCTCTTCACTCTCGACACTGTGTGAAACAGAAACAAGCATCTTGGTTGAATGAAAGCAGATTTACATCTAATTCTTTATGGGAGAAGTGTGTGAATGATTTTGAGATTAACGGTATGTACACAAAATGAAAGGAATAAATCAAAATGCTTAAATCGAGGAACAAATGATTTATTTCTGGTTTAAGAAAGAAAACTTTATTTGGGATAATCACTTAAGATCAAGTGCTTAGTTTGCCATTATCATCAGTGTACTCAGAGAACATGGACTAAATCCGGGGTGTGTTTAACCAGAAAGTCAAATGGATAACTGATATCCAAAGGATGTTGTCCTTTTTTTAAGAGCATCAACAAAATAATTGTACGAATCTGTTAGGCCATATTTTCTGCTTCTCACAGAAGGAATTAATTTAATTTAATGAGTCCCAACAACACTTAATTTCCCTTTGAGATCAATAAAGTGTTGTTTTTTTTTAATTGAACTGAACAGTGATGCTATCAGTCAAGAGGTCGTAGCCACACTTTGTTCCAGCTTGTATTTTCAACAAAGTTGCACCAGTATAACTGAGAAAGCGACCGTGTCCTTCAAATCCGTCGATTGATTCCAATTGGTTTCCCAATTGGAATTTTTTTGTGTGTGTGTCCAACAAGCTACTTTGTGTAGAAAATGTTCGTACACATAATAACTACAATTTATTCTTTTTGAATCTCTCTCAATCTTCCCATAATCAGATATTTGTAAAACTCACTGGCCAGAAAGAGAGCAAAGCTTTTCGACGCATCCCGAAAGAAAACAAGGTTTTATGAAGTCAGCTATTGTTCTCAAATCTGCTGGTGCTTTAATTCCTGGTGTTGTTTTGTTTTTGAAATAACACCTTTATAAGGCAGCAAGTAGCCTTGCTTTCTTTTTTACCCGTTCAACATCAGTCGTGTTCTTTTCAGTTTCTATAAATAATCAAACTCTCCAGTGATCTCAGGATTATGGTTTCCCCACTTAGATTTAGGATTGTGTTTAGTCTTCTAAATTCCCACTTTATCCCTGTAAACGTAACCTTAAACCGTGTGGCGCCTGAATAAGTTTTCTAATCTGTCTCGGTTTTGGTTAGTCCGGGGAGAGAACTAGGAAATACCCTCCAAACCTGCGTCGCCATCCAGACAACCCCGCTCATTCTGCCACTGCACACAAAGGCATTTCGTCTCTACGTCTGAAGTTGCTGTCGATTTAACAGCACTCGCATATTCGGATTTCGAGTGAATTTTCAGGACTAACCCAAAAATGCGCTATAAAGTTTATGGATTACTTTAACCTTTGAATGCCTAAACCTTTGAATGCACCCGTTTTGCACAACTCTTTGCCCTCTAAAAAAGGAGCTTAGCAGCAAAATTCACTCCAGGTGTCTGTTACATGAATAGGCCAATATACATGTATCGTATTTGGACATGAAGAGACCAAGACAACGCCTAGCAACTGATCACCAGGACCTTACCGTTGCAAGGTCACAAACAGGATGTTGTCCGACAGAAGTGGCCACAGAGCTTCGTCACCACGTTACAACACAGATACAAAGAGACTGAAAGAGTCACTTTTGCGTGATTGACGCACGTCATAATTCTCCACTGGGCTTAAGCAATGGCTGAAATGTATCGTAACTATGAAAGAAGTCTTTTCCACTGAGCACATCACATCCCAATCCCACCATCCTTAGCATCCAAACAGATTTCTCTACAGATGTTGCAGTCAATGCCCCACAAAACGCTGTTTCTATTAGTTGTGCTTTTAAAAAGAAATTTTTATTTTTTTATTTCACTTCCTTCGTCTGATGAATTTTGTGACAATCCTACTGCTCTCTCCAGTTGATGAATATTTAAAATCTATTCAGAAACCATGGTGGCCATCAACACTTCCACAAACTGAGTGCTGGAGTGTGATGTCAACGTTCTTTGTATGAACGACCACGCAAAAAAAAAAAAAAAAAGAAATACAATTTCAGAAAAACAAAAATCTGGATCAAGTATCAAGACCAGCTGAGGTATCGTAGCCTGAGTCGACTTGTGAACAACATCAGATGTTGTTCACAAGTCTTGTGAACAACAGCTCTTGGTCTTGGTTGTCAAGACCAAGAGCTCTTGGTCATGAGCTCTTGGTCTTGGTTGTCAAGACCAAGAGCTCATGACACTTTATGGATGCCATGGAGACACTTAGAGATTTTTTTGTTGTGGCATACTCACAACTTTTGTTTCCACGTATTGCTTGACATTGGAAAAAACACAAGTGTGCGCTTCTACTTTAATTCTCTTTGTATTCTATAATGTCACTGGCATGTGAACTTTTTCTGTTTTCCATGGATTTCACCCAAAAAACAAATATCTCTAACATTTTGTGAGAAATGTATGTATGTGCCAAGTATGCTTTTTTTTTTTTTTTTGATTTGTTTGTTTTTGTACGGTACTTTTACTTTGTTGCAGGAAACAAAATAATATCCAAGTTCAGTTTAGACTGCAGATGTGTGTCATGACTTGTGTGACGCCACTACAAGACTCTTTCCATTACTTTGTTCATGAGTCATAACTCGTTTTAAGCATGTATTCTCTTGCTTGCCGACTAGTTATTACTGCTTCTTGTGTTTCCTTCTCTGTCCTCTAGAGGGCCCAGGCTCCTTGCAGTGGCAAAGCTGTGCCTCAAAGTCTGACAAGTCAAAAGGAAAGAAGAAGTGTTCCTCCAGGCAGAAATTTGATGTAAATCCTCATTCTTATTTTATTTGTCTGTTTTTTTTCCCCCTTCAAATTCACTTCAGAGGAAGTCAGAGTTCAGATAAGCCAATTGTTTGTGTCATGAGCGGTTGTTTTTAATGTCTGGGACAGGTAATGAATGATTCGCTGCTTAGTAGTTGACTCACCGTCTCGTTGCGTTCGGTGCCCCGCAGCACCGCTTCCAGCCACAGAACCCTCTGTTCGGCGCGCAGCCGTTCAGCCCGCGGGAGGCGGGTGGCGAGGAGGAGGAGCTGCGGCTGAGCGCCCACACGCTGCTGCTGCCGACCAGGGGCCAGCTGGAGGCCCGCATGATGGTCACCGCCTTCGAGATGGGCCTGGACAACGTCACAGAAGACGCCATCAGCACCGTGGTCTGTGCTGTGGAGGTGGGCCGTCGTCATCCTGCTCACAAACATTATATAATAACTACTTTCTCCATCACATCCTGTTTCTTCCCCATGCTTGGCGTAAATCACAGAACGGAAACCGTCTTCCTCCTGCTTGTGCGTTGACGCCGGACTCTCATTTCAGCACCACTTGAAAGACGTCCTGACCGCCGTAATCACTCGGAGGAAGGCGTACCGGATACGCGACGGACACTTCCCTTACGCCTTCGGCACCGACGTCACACCCCGGCCTTATCTCAAGAACAGCCTGTCTGCGTACCACGGCATCAGCGAATGGTAGAGAGCGTCAACGTTTTCTAGTAACTCAGGGCCATCACGCTCATTTTTTTGGTTTTAGTCCACATCAGGATCAGATGTGTGTTGCTAGGGACAACGCATATCGATCGATATTTCTGTAATTGCACCAGATTTAGCCAAAACCCTAATTTGTATCTGTTTTAAAGTTGAATCTTTTTGCACATTGATGTAATTTAGCAGAATACAGATTAAAACTGCTCTGATTTGATTGACAAAAATATGTGAAAACGTAACCGCTCTTGATACCACTGCTTAATAATGATACAGAAACAACTGATGTACCACACATAGCTATAATAACAAAAGCAGATTTTTCCTTCGTTGTTATGGAATAATTTCATTAATTTCCACAACAAATCACCAGAAACTCTTTGGAGAATTTGAATTAATATGAGCTACAGCAACATTTAATTTCCCTTTGTGATCAGTAAAGTATTTTTGAATTGAATTTAAATTTGAACTAATTGCTGATTTTTAGGTTTTAAATTTTGAAGGGTTCTTTCACGTAATTTTCTAAGAAAGATGTATCCTATTTTTACAAAGTTTTAGGCGTTTTAAATTATTATTTTAAAACTTAAACATTAAAATAAGGCAGTGTTTCTTCAAAAATGACTACAAAGTTCGTACAGTGGATATTTACCTCATAACATTTATGGCTCTGAATAAGATGTATTTAACTGGAATGCAGGCAAAGTTTGCAGATCCCTTTTCTAGACTGTAGAGGGCCACATAAAACCTCCTGGTGGGCCAAATTGGCCCCCAGACCTTGAGTTTGACGCATGATACTTAAGAGAAAACGCATAAATGTTATTTTTGTGTGTGTTTTTTTTTTTCTTACATTCTTTTTAAGTCCTCCTCCAAGCGCGTCTCTTGCTGCCTGCCCGCTGCCTCAGCTGTCGCCCGACGACGCCGAGCAAAAAGCCGTGCACTTGCTCGCTTGCTCCTCTGACACGCTACCTGCACCGCTTCCTCCAATCAACATGTTTGACCTCCTGGAAGCGCTAAAGGTACGAAGATCAGCAAAAATACGTCTGCATATATAAGCAGAACGGTTTCTTTGATCTATCTTTACTTTTAAAAATAAGACAGTATGGGGCCTTGAGTAGATTATAATTTAGGCCGTGGAGGAGTGTGTAAGGGTTAGCTTGCTTTAACACTTCGTGTAACGTCTGTGTGGCGCAGGTTCATCGCGGTGTGATGCCCTCCCACACCATGTACGCTCTCAACATGGAGCGCATCCTGGTCCAGCTCTGGCATCCCAGCCACGAGGAACTGGAGCAGGACCGCATACACAGGCAGAGGCTGGCCGGTAAGGAGGGCATGCTGGTCAGCTGAGAGGCTCTCTCTGACTCTCTTCTCACCAGACTGTAGGACTGAGCCCGTCTCTGGAAACCAGTCCGTCTCCAGAACACCCACATGCGGTGGAGGGAGTGCAAGACTTGGATAATACCTGTGGCTTACAGAAGATGGAGCAAGAGGAAAACCAGGAACCTGGAACGCTGTTGTCGTCTGTATGACGTCAAAACTTTACCTGTCCAACTTTAATTATTTGTTGACTGCACAATAGGAAACAATTGGTTCTAATAGCTATAATTTAGTCTGTTTTAAACTATAGGAGTGAATGAAACACAACAGTCTAGTTCTGGAAAAAACACAAAGTCTTAGTGTTAAGACCAAAGTGTTTTTGGTCAAGTTTCTAGTGGAAATATTGTAGTTTTGTCTTATTTCAGGCGCACTAACACACAAGTAATATTTCAGCAAGATAAAGGAGCTTGTTTTAAGTCAATAATGAGAAAAACATACTATTTTCACAGGCAGATTATTTTACTTATATGAAGATATCTGCACCAGAAATTAGACCAAAAATACTTTAATGCTTTTGGTGGATTTCTTGTAGGAATTTCTTCTTCAAATCTAACCTGCAGCTTTAAGGGATAACAAGTTGCATCCTGGATGTCCATCACCTTTACGAAGCTGCAAGTAATGTTAATTATTAGAAATTAGATCAAATCGATTCAATTTGTCAACTGTACCTCCAGCTTTCGTTGAGTATGGTGTTACAATCGGTACACTATGCTTATTACTTCCTCCTAAATAGCATAAGGTTCCATTTTTTTCTGTTTTACTTTACTAATTTAAGTAAGATTTTTTTTGTTTGCACCTAGTGACATAATTGTGAAGTGTGGCAAATAATTTAATCTCACCTTAAATGGGTGAAACATGTTGGCACTATTATGCCTCCGTGGGTTTGGCTGCAGCAGAAAGCTATTCCTCAAAAAATGGACATGGAAGAGGAGGGTCTAATGCAATTTAACACCACACTTTTCAGATTTTTAGTTGTAAAAACAAAAGGTCTTCCATTGACAAATTAGGATTAAATCACAAAACCTTCTAGCAAAGTACTATCAGATTTTAGGTTGCAATGTTGATGTGAAAATTGTTAAATTAGTTAAAAATAAAAAAAACTTCAGTAAAGTGTTGTATATGAGAAAATGCTTAAATAATTTCAACATCTGTGATGTTCAAAGTAAATGCTGGAATCTGGTCTGGAGAAGAGCTGAAGTTTACAGTGTGCATTGAACTCATCTTGAAACATAATGTCTCCTAATATTTACTAGTTTCTAGTGGCAGTGTTGGTGATCCTCAGTGTTTCTACATTGTATATGTGTTCATACGTTTTTTTGTTTTCGCTATTTTTTATATATATATATTTCACATAGTTATAAAATAAAAGTCATTTTGTTTAAGCTAAATTATACATTGCGTTTTTACTACGCACTTAAGCGTGTAAACAGAGCTGCATTTGCTTTAGTGGTTACTTGTAGGAGTCACCAGCAGTAGAGTGGGGAGGGGGGGCAGTGATTCAGCCACGCGCACCCTTCCCGAGTCATCTTCCCATATTTGGGCTCCCTGCGGCTTACTTCCGGAAGCCGGGCCCTATCCAATGAGCGCTCGCGCCTCACACGCCAGAGTGACTCAAGGTCCCGTCTGTCCCGAGTCTGGAATGACAAAAGCCGCTTGCTTCTCGCTCCTTATAAATTAAGACAGAAAATGCTAGCATGGTATGTTCAGCGTTTCTCTTTATTCGTTTAGCCTTATTTACATTTAAGTGCTCAAAAATGCAGCGTACAAATATTACAAAGAATTATGTTTTTTTTGAAGGGCTAACAAGTTACACACGTATTAAAAAGTCGTATGAAGAAGAGTGTTCTGAAAGTAAGGCAGCTGTCAGTAAGCTACACACACCTACAAGATAATAACAATAAAAACCGTCTGGAAGGTGTGAAAGCTGTTAGTGTTTTTTTCTTCTTCTTCTTCTTCTTTTCTTTAAACAGTGCGCGAGCTCCAGAGCTAAACTCGAGCTGTCATTGTGTTTCACCGTGTGCAGCTGTGTCCCCACGCCACCTCAGTTCCTGTGATGAGGCGCGCATTTTCCACGCGTGACCTACAAGTTCTTGTAGAAATGATCATTAAAAAAAATGTAGTGAAACTCAAAAGTGGGCAGACGATAGGGAGCAGACGTTTCACTCAGCTGTGCGCGTCTGCGACATAACAGGTGTCTGCTTCCTTTTACACCGACCAGGCCAAAACAGTTCGTGTCCGTGTGCAGTTGGGAGTGAGGGGGGGCGGGGGTGGAAGGTCTCAAGCAGCCATCTGAAGTTGCATTTGGTCCCTTATTGGCTCCGTCAGTCTCCACAGCCTTAGTAGGCTTGGAGCTGCTGCGTCAGGATGAGCTGACAGCCGCTGTTGACGTGGTCCATGACCTTCTGCTTGAGCAGAGCCAGCTCGTCCCGAAGGACGTTGGCGGAGGAAACCAGCTCCGTGTTCTGGGTCTTCAGGTTCTTCACCCTCTCCTCCAGTCGGGAGATCCTCTCCAACTTCCTTTTCCGGCACTTGGACGCGGCCACCCTGTTCCTCATGCGCTTCCTCTCCGCCTTGATGCGCTCCTGGGTCTCCATGTCGATCGGGGAGAGCGGAGGCGTATCGCCGGACATCTCGGGCACCGTTTGCGGCTCCTCCTTGAGCGCCTGCAACCGCGGGTGCTGCGGTTGCGCCGCCAGCTGGTGGTCCGTGTGGCTGTTTGGCGGCTGCGGGGCTCCCGGATAACTTGTAGGCGGGTGCCTCTCCGCGACAGGTGCGGACGCGGAGCCCACGGTTCGGCTAAAACCGGCCAGGTTGGTGTACTCGGGTGGCTCGGTGCGCACCGTGCAGCTGTAGGGAATCCCGCCGCCTTCGCACGGAGCTGCGCCGGGTGCCACCCCGCTGGTCCCGCCGGTCTGAGCGTCGGGGTGGGCGGCGGGGATCTGCTGGTAGTGGAGCTCAGCCAGGGCCCTCACGAACCCCTCGGCGAAGCCCTCCTGCTCGTCGCTGACGTTCTTGGGGCAGATGAACTGGGTCGGGGTGGGGGTCGTCAGCCCGCTGCAGGACTGGATGATCAGCCTCTCCAACTCCGGCGACGCCAGCTTCAGCAAACCGACGTCGGGCGACGTGAGGATGTCCAGGGCCTTCGCCCCCAGCTGCGGCTTGAAGTTCTTCGGGTCGTTCAGGTTCAGGGTCATGGTTTGTTTCAGCGTTTTGGGGTTGAACCCGTACACAGCCGCCCCGTCGTGCTGGGAGTTGGAGGCATTTACAGCTTCGTCGTAGAACGTCGCTTCCATTTTACGGACTTTTCTAGACATAAACCTTTCTTCTGAATCCCGTCCAAACAGTAGAGTTTGAGCAAAGAGTCCTGTTGGTGTTTGACGGTGTGTTCTGTGACGATCTGTCCGCTGTCCCGAGGCAGACGCTGCCTATTGTTGGGAGTTCAACTCACTTGACAACTTTGCGTCCCGAGAAAAGTTTTCCTTTGTGGACCGTGCGGTCATCGACAAATAACAAAGACGTTTCTACCTCCGCCGAGCTTCTGTGCGTCACACCCTCCTGTCGTGGATCGTCCTCCCGTTCTGATAACTAAAAATAATAATAATAATAATAACACTCCGAACACGGGTAATACTTTCAATCACTTCCAACGTGGAGACGAACTTTATCCACCTCTAAGCTGCAGCCCCACTGAAAATAACAATGATGTCATTTCTACGCCCCGCGATTGGCCGGAGGCGAGCGAGAGGGCGGGGCTCTTCTGATGACATGCGCATTGCTCCGACGACAGGCCCCGTCCCCGCCTCTCCTCGCGAGGGTTTATGGGATTAGGTAATGCAAAGCGCAGCAGCAATGTACTCTGGGATTACGTAGTGTTTTTGAATATTTAGTTACCCGCTCGATTTCCTTTTAATCCATCCCGATCGCGACTTTTTTTTTTTTTTTCTTTTATACGATCATGGACGCCACGACGTGTCGAAGAGCAAAAGTCTCGGGAGTGATTTATTTGATTTGATTTCTTTGCGTACGGTCAGGAATAGAAAGATAAAGCGGGTCCAGGAAGTGAGCGCTGCTCGGCCGTGAAAGTATGTTTAAAGATAGACCGCAGATGATGAGCCTGACCCAGATCAAGAGTGCTTTTGTTCTAGGAAAGACGCTCTTAAAGTCACAGTTTGTGTCAAACCCGCAGATGGAAAAGTTATCCCGAGTCCTGGAGACACTTTGAAGTGCTTTGCATGAAAAGTACATTCAAAGGCCAGTGCGTGCTTGAGAAGAAGTGTAACATAGTTTGGGTTTTGCATTTAAAAAAAGAAGAAAAAGAAGCTGTAAAATGCAAATAAAAACAAATGAGTAGAGACTGATAAAATGAAATAAATAAAAATAAGTGTTTGCCTTTGCTGAAAAGCTGATGTCAGCTGTGTTTCCAGTCCTGATTTAAAGGGGCCAACACAAACTTAAATGCTGGCTCCCACCTATTAGTTCTGGTTCTGGGAATCCGTGGAAAGACCAGAAAGGTCCAGATGGGTTTTAGCAAGCAAGCAACTGAAAAACATTTGGTTCATTTAGTGATATTGGAAGATTCTCAAAAATCTCTCTCTCTGAGAAAGCAAGTGCATCACAATGATCAGACTGCTGAGGATGTTTCATTTCCTAAAACCTTTCAGAACTTTGGTAGCAACATTTTGGATGAGACGTAATTTCCTTTTTGACTTAATTTTAGGCACCTGCAGAAACAACATAACTTACTGAAAATAAATCCCTCCTGTCTTCATTAAATCTTATTTCTTCTACCAACTAATTGTACACAGACAGTAAAAGTACAGTACATTCCCACTGAGGGATTTCATAAGATGTTTTTTCTATTTTATTTCTTTTAGCATTTGTGTTGGTGACATCACACAGAGTCCAATAACTGAGCTGACCTTCTACTGGGGAAAGTGAATGACTTTTTTCACATTCCAAAAAAAAAACAACAGATTTTGAACCAGTGAAGTTGCATCAGTGAAAAAAAACAAAAGATTTTGAATAAATGTGAGGCTCCATCTCGGTGCCACGATTCCAACACATGTAATCTTTGCCCAGTCGTGTTTACCAAATGATGAAACGCAGTTATAAAATCTGATTTCATTTAGCAAAGTGACAGAAAATCTGACACACTTTTCTTGTCCAGTCAGTGAATCATGTTTATCCGTCTCAACGACAACAAAAAGAAACACAAATTTGAGAGTATTGATGTAAACTGCTTTCCCTAAATAAATAAAAAAATTTACAACTTATGATTTCACAGAAACAATCATGTATATAAACAGTAGGTTGTTTATGTAAAATAGATAAAAATCTGGTATAGGTTTGTATTTTCGGATTTTCACAAAATGTTGTAGAACAAGCAGCTTCAGTACATTTATATGAGGTTAATTCACAACAAATTAGATTTTATGGCACTTTACAAAAAAAAACAAAAAAACAAGTTTAATCAGTTCATACTGAGTTTGATTTTTATTTTTTGTTCTAATAAATTCCAATCCAGTCATCGTTTGTCAAGCACAGCTGTATGAATGCGGTGTGTATTCTATGTAGAGGAAGTTCTGATATTATTGTGTATGTTTTGCAAACAACCGACAGCCTCGATGCTTAGGAAAATGCAGCGTTCGCTCACACACCCGAAGTATTCAGACTGTTAAAAAATGTGAAACGTGCCAGTTTTTGTGACTCCCACATGCAAGGCCCTGAATCTGCACTGCTGCCTGAAGCCTCAGTCCAGTCCGGCTGGTTTCCCTCACTCCATTATTCAACATGTTCTTCCCCGGCCAACTAAATAAGTCAGCAAGCCCGAGTTAAGTTAAACTAGGATACCCAGAGGCGCTTCAAGTCAACACTGCTAGAGTTGTCGCAAAACCTGTTGTTTATAAGTAGTTCAAAACCTTAAAGCTGCAGCATGCAACTTTTATGTTTTTTTTTTTTTTAAAGTGTTTTCTTTTTTACATATTTGTTAGAGTTGTGATTATGTTGTTACAATATAGTGTACAAGACAATTAATCTGTAAACATCAAAACAAAAACTAACTGCTGAAATACACCACTCAGTCAGAGCCAGGAGGGAGGGTCTTAGCGCTGTCCATCACACTTGTGCTCTCTGCTAAGCTAAAGCTGGCTCACCGCAACATAGCCTGCCACGGATGCTGAAGGTGGTTAGCATAGCCACGGATTACGGCGGATAAATGGTTTACTCGTAACGGTAACTTGTTTTTCAACCGTTGGCACATTGAGCAGCGTTCACGTGGTTGATTGGCAGCGCTAAGCCTCTCCTTCTGGCTCCGATTGGTTGTCGGACTGGGAGCAATGCATTTCTGTAAACTACTAGAGTAACACCAGGAGAATTTGGATGTTTGTTTTTCTTCATGACATATTATCTTTCTCATACCAAACGGTCATGACATGGTGACAGTTTTGATAAATATGAAACAAAACAACATAATTTTGTAAAAGTTGCGCTCTGCAGCTTTAAGGACTCTAGTGGTTGTTGTCTCAGAAATGTCTTTTGCGTCCTTTGTGGTAGAAAACGCATCTGTCTCTGCATTTGCCCTACTCCGACTCTTATCTCTCTCTTCACAGGTTAGAGATTTCTAAGACACACACCATGTCTGAATTTGTCTCTGTGCACCTGTGTGTCAGGTCCACTGAGGAGTCATTTCCTATCTAAGTACCACACTGGCCCAGCCGTGCTTCCTGTTTCTCTGTTGGCTTTTCCCTCCAGCTGGCCCAGCGAGGTCATCTTTAGAGAATAGCATTTCCCCCCACCCCTGTCCCTTCTCCCTGCCAAGGCCAGCTGTTTCCTCCGCACACAGTTTTCCAGTCGGAAGCTGAACGCCATCGGCCTCCCGGCAGCGGCGGAACGGTCCGGGATTCCTCCACCCCAACAAAACCCACAGAGAGAGAGGTTATGGTGCGTGTGTTGGATGTATCAACAGAGCAAAGTTTTGCTTACCTTCGCGCGTGGACTCAAGAGGAGATCCAACGCGAGGCTCGGAGAGAGACGGATGAGATTTCAAACACTGTCTGCGCTGTGTTTGTTGGAGAGCAGCTGTTTCTTCCTGTCCCGCTGCTCCGGTTTTCCTCTGTGCCTCCACGTCTGCTGACCATTAATGGCCCAAACACACAGCTCTCAGCCCACGCCGCCTCCTTTAGACAGCTGCTTCAAGTAAAGAGCACAACGGCAGAGTGGGAAGAAACATAAAGTTAGGTAGTTTTAATTGACTCTGTTTCCGTCCTTTTCAAAGTTTTTTTTTTTTTTTTTTTTTGCAAAATTGTTTCCTTCTGAACAAGGGCAGGGAAATCAACACAACCGAGCGAGGTTATGTTTTTGTAATTCCAAGTGGTTCAATGATACACTTTCATACGCTTTGACCTTTCATCTGCACAAAATCTATTTAATATCACTAAACGATTATTTAGAAAAACAGACTGCAGTGGAGATTTGAGAAAACTGCGTTTGTGTTTGCGTGTGTACGTGACAAAACAGATCCACGGTCTCCACGCATCACAGTGTGTAACAAATAATCACTGATATTTCCTCGTACTTGCTTTGACACGATTCCCAATCAATATAGCTGATTATTTTACCAAGCCGGTGGCATACAGTTGAAAATTAATAAATGATATTCATTTGAAGCTTTCAGTGAGTCATTTAAACTTTTTTTTTTTCATTATAACACAACTCCAATGTGTTTTTTATTATTATGTTTTAAAAGACAAGATTTGGATTCAGAAAGATTTTCTTGGATTATCATTACTAAACAACAAACTTGATGTTTATCTTGTTTTTACTTCAGTCTGGGTGTCAAAATCAAATCAATAAAAAAGTAATAGTTAATATTATCACTATCCCATGATTACAGTCTCCAACATTTGACAGATCTAAAGAAAACTCTAAAAGAACGTCATAAAACCTGAACAATCAATACTCAAGAGTAAAGTTTAAAGTTACTACAAGAGGGTAAGCTGAGGCAGGATTTGAAGATATCTAAAATAAACCTGCTGAAAATAAACGTTGAATATTTAGATCTCATGCTGGTTTTTGTTTGGATCACATTATCATAAGGTAAGTGATTATTTTGAATCTATGAAAAAGCCCAGTCTTCTGAAGTGTGTGCTTCCTAAATGTAACAGCAGTAGCCATGTAAACAATGGTCAACATGTTTGTAGAGCTGAAATTTGAATCAGTTCGTAATTTTGTTAAAGACGATGATATTCAAGGGACCCAGACATTTGTAAAAGATGTGAGACATAAATGAATAAATAACTTATTATTACTCCAGTGTACTTTTCTTTTAGGTAACCTATGAGAAGAATTAAAATGGTTTATTACCATGTTACAGTCTTTCTCATCCTAACAGCGTGGCTCGGGTCTCCAGTTTGTTTTGGCTAAGACAAGAAACATGCGACTGTCATCCTTTTTGGCCGCTTTCGCGTTCCGTCTCATCCCACCGTCCTGTACATATCAAAGTTCATGGTAAGAACTTTGTACGTGATTGAACGTTCTATTTTCTCTCTCTCTGCCGTGAAATAAGACTTCCGGGTAAACCCTCCGTGTGTTTGAGTTTGACAGCGAATTAGTTGTTGGTCGGGTTTTTGTTTTTTATGCACGCGGTATTCAAAACACAACCCGCGCTCGTGATTGGTGTAAATCTGCAGCTCCTATTCAAACTTAAGGATAACGGCGTATAAGGCTGCAAGCTGTAGTTTTAGTCTTCTTGTATTCATTAATGAATAAAGGGATGGAAAGAATAAGAGTAATAATGAGATGAGTCATTCATTCACTTTATTTCTCCTTCAACAGGTCACCCAGGTTGACCCTTGACCCGGGGATCCTCAGCTACTCCTCATGGCGGAGGCCTATTATGTTGGGGTTGATGTGGGTACTGCCAGCGTGAGGGCTGCACTGGTGACCAGAGAAGGGCTCCTGAAGGCTACCGCAGAGGAACCCATCACCATCTGGAAGCCCCAGCCAGAGCACTACATCCAGTCCTCCACAGAGATATGGCAGAAATGCTGCTCAGTGGTCAAGGTAGGAAGATCTCTGTGCAAGAAGATGGTAAATAAAAAACAGAATTGCTATCAAAGGACTCAATCCTTGTAAAAGAAAATACCAGAAAGGGACAAAACCACTTGGACTCTCCACTTCTATCCTCTGACCTTAAATGGTTGAAGCTGTAATTTACGAATGTGATGGAAATCTGTGTAGCATTATAAAAGTAAGTTGTTTCAAAACCTTTTCCATCTTTAACATGACACAGATCCTGTACAACTGAAATATAAACACGTGCCTCCTGCTCACACCTGTTTGCAACCTCGGTAATTTGCCGAGGTTGCAAAGAGTAAAACTTACCCATTGTTGTAAGGTATCAGTCAGGATAAGGCTGTACAGTCCAGTTTAATCAATTAGAATGAGGCTCGTTTGTCGGATTAAAAGAACTTTTGGAAAACAATCTTTTAGCAGATACTAAGCCTGTGTTTCATTAAGTCCACATTTTTGTATTTAAAGTGTTATTTTTCATTTCAACCCTAAATGTTGTATTTAGGTTTCATCAATTACAGGCCTCACAGCATGTGTTTAATTAATCTACGTAATTTGATTTACGGACTAAATTGGGTTACTGAAATAAATGAACGTTTCAACGACGCTGCAATTACTTGAAAAATGATTTTATATACAGCTAGTAAAGTAAGCATTGAACATGTCTACCTTTTTCATTTTTTCTCCCAGAATACATATTTCTAATATTTACTTTGACAAGACCTTTAGACCAGATGTTGGGGGAGGTGGGGTTCTCAAGTAAAACACACAGAAATCGTTGAGAAAAAGTATCGAACACATGAAAAAACGGATTGGTAAAAAGGCAAAGAAAGCCAAGAAACCAGCTGAAATCTATCTTTATTTAGAAAGCTTTCCCACTGCTATGTGTTGTTAGCCATTTGCCTTACTCAACCTGTCTGCTAAACCATCTTTCTTTACAATTTTTGCTTAGGTTGTGTCTTACCAAATTTCCTGTATTCAAATTTTTTCACATGTAGCTTTTCTGTGTGATTTAATCTAACATTTACTCATTTTAGCTAGCGGTCTAGCTAGCTAAATTTAGTACATGTTTTAAATTTGCTCATTTTAGCTAGCTAAACCGCTAGCTAAAATGAGTACACTTAAAAAATTTTGACAAAAACAGTTGTTTTTTGTCAAAGCACTTTAGCTTTGGCTTATTTGTTCAGAGCGCATTTGATCATTAGCGATTTAAGCTAGTTTTTACATTTTAACATCTCTATTACGAGATGACAACAGGTGTATAAAGGGAAGACACTCATCCTAGATTATGTGGTGAAAAATGCTGTGTTAGCCAGCTGTACATCTTCTATAGTTAAAATTCACCTGGTTAAGAGTATAAAAATATTATCTGAATATCCTTTAGTGTTGCTAATTGCTTGAAAAGTGTAGATTATTTTACATTGAAACATTCTGTGATAATCCAACACTTGTTCCTTACTTTACAGATGTACAGTGACCAGTGGAGTGGTTTTATGCTGTTTTGGCTCTGTTTTATCGCAGGAAGTGACCAGTGGGGTGCAAAGCGACCAGATCCGGGGCGTCGGCTTCGACGCCACCTGCTCTCTTGTAGTGTTGAATGAAAGCTTCCAGCCTGTGCCAGTCACTCAGGAGGGTGAGTGTCGTGTTAGTTAGCTTCCTGCCATCGTCAGCCTTTAGTCTGGTGATTGTCTTGAATGCATTCAGCAACTACATTCATGTTTCTTCCCTCCCAGCTGATTTCAGATGAACAAAATGAAAATGCGGTGTCTGTAAAACCTGATGCTCTCTCCTGATTTGCTTTTTTTTTTTCTTCTTTCTGTTATTTAGGCGACCCGCAGAAGAACGTGGTGATGTGGATGGACCATCGCGCTACGCAGCAGGCGGCTCGGATAACAGACGCCGGACACAGGGTCCTGAACAGGGTGGGAGGGGTCATGTCGCAGGAGATGCAACCTCCGAAGCTCCTCTGGCTCAAAGAGGTGAGGAAGGTCACCACCTCTTCCTCTGCACTGTGTGTTTTGTTTTTTGTTTTATTCTCTTAAACCAGCTGGTTATCTTACATACTTTTAAACAGTCCACCAACTCCCATCTGTTTGATGTGATGTTAAGTTTGCATGACATGTGCTCATCTACAGTTTGAGTCAGCCGTCAGTAGCTACTGATTCTCATTGCCTCTTTGTCAGAATCTAAAGGACAGCTGCTGGGACAAAGCCGCTCACTTTTTTGACCTGCCGGACTTCCTGTCCTGGAAAGCTACAGGCTCCACAATGAGGTCAGCTCCCTCGGCTTGATCTTTTTTGGGGGGGCGAAGGGAAATTTATGTTATACACACACAAACGTACGCAAACCTCTTGAACCTTTGACATGTTTTGTCACGGTACAGTCAGGCAGAAAAGTATTTTTGGTCTAATTTTAGTGCAAATGTCTTAGTACACTTGAAATAAGATAGCTGTTCAGCAAGATATAGGATTATTTCACTTATAACAAGTAAGTGAAATAATCTGCCAGCGGAGCAATTAATTTTTCATCAATATTGAGGAGTTATTGACTCTAAGCAAGCTGCTGTTTCTTGCTGAAAAGGTGCTTGCAAGTTAATTGTCTTATTTGAAGTGTACTAAGATGTTTGCACTGGAACCTGGACCAAAAAATGGTAAGAGTTTGAGATTTTGCAGTGAAACTGAAATACGCAGAGGGATCATGGTTATAACGTAGCAAAATATGCAAAGTTTCAAGAGGAATTAATACTTTCGCCTGTTTTTAATCTTACTGTGTAGATACCAAACTGCATGTTTTTTTGTTTGTTTGTTTTGGGAACACCGACCTAATTTCTCGGAGTAAAGACAGAGCAGCAGGACAGATTTAAAAAGTTATCTGTGTTTTTTGTGTTGTTGTTGTTGCTGTCAAATTGTTTCGGATCTTGTGTCCTCAGCAGTAGATAAGCCGGATAGATATCAAAATTCACCCAATGTGCGATCTAATCTGGTATTATTATTCCCCGCTGTCCCTCAGGTCTTTATGTACTCTAGTGTGTAAGTGGACGTACTGTCCTCTAGGTGGCTGGGATCCCAGCTTTTGGATTAGCCTTGGACTGGAGGATCTTCTGGAAAATAATTTCTCCAAAATAGGCAAGAACATATATGTGTGTTTTTAAACAAATCTCATATCTCTCACATATATTTGCTTCGTTCTGATTGTCGTCTTCTAACGTCGTTATGATTTTCCATCCAGGCAGTGCGACGTGTTCTCCAGGAAGTCCTCTGGCAGGAGGCCTGACCCCGCAGGCCGCAGCAGATCTGGGTCTGGACCCAGGAACAGCAGTCGGTGCTTCACTCATTGATGCTCATGCCGGAGGCTTAGGTAGCACAACCCAACGGAGACAAAAAGGAAACAAAAGTCGTGTCCAGACTGAAGCCACTTATTTTTACTGTACTGAGGTGTCTCAAAAAAAAAAAAAAACTCGTCCTCCACGAAGCAAGAATCCAACTCTGGAAAAATCCCTTTTTCTCGTCGTAAACTTCCAGGACAGGTTTCTGCAGCTGTGGAGAGCAGTGTTTGTTTATAATCCGAACCCATTTGGCCGAAAAGCGCAGAGGACCTGCAGGAGCAGAAAGTGGAAAACTACCTGTACTGAGGCACGTTTCTGCAGGGCGAGCGCACAGGGAGCGCAAACAGGAGCGTGTCTTGGGACAGGCGTCGTTTAAATCCCAGCAAGAGTCTCGCTGAGTTACAGACATGTTTTATGGATTTGCAGCCTCAAAAGTCCCATCAAATGAAATCAGTGCTTTATCAGTCAGTCAGTTAAGTTTATTTGTGCAGAACATTTCAGCAACACGGCAGTTCAAAATGCGTTATGTCATAAAAACGCAAAAAACATAGTCAGAAACAGAGGTGAGTCGAGTAACAGACCTCAAAGTAAGAGTAGCAGAATATCGACATATTTTTACTGAAATAAAAGTAAACGTAGACGTCCAAGAAATTACTCAAGAAGAGTAAAAAGTAAAAATAAAAATTCTACTCAAGTACTGAGTAACTGATCAAACGATTAATCATTTAAGATTTACTTTATGTCTTCTATATTTCTATATTACATAAAGTTAAGTGGAATGAAAATAATTCATATAAGTAACAAAAAATAAACGTTTTTCCAAATCAGTTTCTTTCTTTCAGTAAAAACAAAAAAACTCCTGAAACTTTAACAAAAACTGTAGGTGTGTGTCTGGGTCTGGTGAGCTTTTGGTTAAAACATGAGAAAATCCAGAAGTTTTCCGCAAGTAACAGTAGGTACACTTCATAGTAAAAGGACTCAAGTAAAAGCAAAAAGTTCAGCCTTTGTTGCGGGAGGGCGAAAGCGCCTGGAATCCCAACCGTCTGGTTTGGCTCTGTGAGCTACACCCGCTCCTGAACCCTGCTCTCTGACCCGCGGCCGGGACCTCTGCCAGCCGCGTATTGTTGCGTCGGTCAGGGGTCGAATCACTCCGAACCGAAGGTTGTTGTTCCTGCCGGTCTACACGCAGGGGAGGACTCTTCCTATAAAACACAAACCAGCTCTGCAAACATTATTGCAGCAGTTGGTGTCATTGCTGAATCCCATGTGAAACCGGGGAGCCGATTTAATGCTCCACTTCTGCGTTAGAGCAGGTTTTCCCCTCACCTCACTTAATGTAATATGATGGCATTCTTTGATTAAAACTACTTTATGATGAGGCACATTCTAGAGGCGTAATTTTCTGCCAAAAATCTCAAAAATTGTGTAGAAAATTTCACTTTTCCCAGTTTTTGAAAAAATGAAGAGCCCACTACACTAAATCCTGTTGTGAGCCTCCTGGTTATTCCACCAAATGTTGATTTCTGAGCTCTTCCTCAGTTGAAACATTAGTATTGTTGTTTCTAGATTAAAATGAACTTGTTTTCCTTGCATTATTTAAGGTCTTTTTTGTTAAATGATCATTTCACATTTTTGCTTGGAATTTCACAGACATGCTATCAATAGTTCATAGAAAAAAGAACAATGTCCAATTTACTCAAACATATACCTACGAAAAGTCAAATCAGAAAAACTGATCATTTTGCAGTGGTCTCTTTATTTTTTCCAGAGTTGTATATGTATTCTTGTTTTATTTTTTAGAAATTATTTCTATGTATTTGTTCAAAATCAACATAGTCAATATTAAATTTGGCACCGAAGCCGTGTCACCTGCCACGAAAGACAGAAGCTGCCACTCCTGAGCCGTGGCAGCTGACGCAGGGAGTGACCCTACAGCTGCCTCTGCCGCATTTGGAGCTCGCCGCCTCAACATTGTAGAGAAAACTTGGACATTTCTGAGTTGCAAAAGTTAAAAAAGATTTTGACTTTTCCAACTCAGAAATTTTACATATTTTTTTTCGTTGTTTTTTTGTGGAAATTCTCTAACATTAATCTCAAAATTTCAGTGCTTTCGACTTTTTCTACTCAGAAAGTTTAAGACAGAAAGTCTTTTTTTTTTTTGTAGAAATTTTCTAACATTAATCTCAAAATCTGAGTTTTTTCCTAGACAATTTTTGACTTTGGAACTCAAAAATTTCCAAGTTTTTTTCTAAAAAGAAAGTTCTGAGATTTTGTATGGAAATTTATTCGTCCTTTTTTTTTTTTTTTTTTTTTTTTTTTAAATTTAAAATCTAAAAATTTAAAATGATCCCGATTAAATGTATTATTCCTTCCAGGTTTCATATGCGCTGATGTGCAAGGCTTCGATTTAACCAGCGAGGGCCGG
>CAEGAD010015349.1:0-26558 GCA_903067055.1 Poeciliopsis paucimaculata
AAACTGGAAAAATACCAGGGCCTCAGGGAGGAACTGGAGAGGGCCTGGAAGGTGAAGACCACAGTGGTGCCTGTGGTTATCGGGGCCCTCGGGGCAGTCACCCTCAAACTGGAGCAGTGGCTACAACAGATCCCAGGAACATCATCAGACATCTAGTCCAGAAATGTGCAGTTCTAGGCACAGCAAAGATACTGTGCAGAACCCTCAAGTTCCCAGGCCTCTGGTAGAGGACCCGAGCTCAGAGGAAAAGAACCACCTGCGGTGGGTGAGAAGGGAATTTTTTTTAAATTTTATATATAATCCTAAAGGACTGTATTAATACAGTTACCAAACCATTCTTAGCCTAGAGACGAGTTGGCATTGTGACTGACACATCTTTAAAAAACTGGATAGCATTAAGATTGACTCTTCAGCTTACATTTCTAAGCAGTATTTGTTATGATAACTGCAAAAAAATCACATCTGCATGAAGACAAAACTAATTGGAAACAAAAGAGCAGTCTAAGAAACAGCAGTGAACATCCGCTGAAGGCATGCAGGATGGTAATAATGTTCAAAGTATAGGCAACTCCCTTGTCACTAAGCGACACGACTCCCCCACACTCCTGCTGGCAAGACACAGAACAGCTGTTGTGAAGACAGATGAACAGTGAGGCGGAGGAACTTGTCTGACCGTTTACCCTCAGCATCATCCATCATAGGTGACAGCTCTCCATCATTGCTGCTATTATTATAACCAGCTCATCAGTATTGTGGGCCAGGAGATTCCCCAGTTTCACAGGCTCTCTCTTCTGTTGCCTTTGCATAGACGTGAATCATAAATCGAACCTAAGCCAAGAAATAAGCATGTCAGAAAGCATTTATTTGCATAACTTCCCTGGAATAAGAACTGTATGTTGGGTAAAACTGTTTGTGGTGTCAAAATAGTGTAGCTTTCAGTCCTCACTTAATTTCTAAAACAATTTCTCCAATTCCAGGTGCTTTAATTTATTTTGACAGTAGATGCTGGCTTGACAAAATATCTCCAGGTCTTGTACTCTTAAGTTGTGCATAGTAATACCACTCCAATACAATCTCAAAAGCTGTAGTAGAACCTAGAAGATGACGACTTTGGAGTCTGTCGGTGATAAATTTTGTGACAATTTAGTGCCTCTACTTCCATTGTTCAGTTACGAACAATGGAAGTACATTGTTCATAAAATACAGACCCCCAAAATACAGACCCTTTCCAAAAAAATTGAATACCATGGAAAAGTTGTTTATTTCCCATAATTCTATTCAAAAAGTTAAACTTTTATAGGCTATAGATTCAGGGCCCAGAGTAAATGTAGTTGTTACATAATTTTGGGCTTCCAGCTCATAAAACCCATGAAAACAAGAATTTAAAAAATTAGAATACTCTGAAGAAATCCGCCTAAATTTTCCTGGGAATGAATGTTGTAAACTGAGTGTGACACATTTATCAGCTACTAAACTCAAAACACCACCGGGTATCACTAAATTGCTTCAGTTTGGTTCTATTGTCTCAGTTTGGTTCAATATGGGGAAGACTTGAAATCCTCAATAGGATGAGTAAGCCACAAAAGTTCATCGCTAGGGAGGCTGGATGTTGGAGTGTTGAGTTGAAGCCTATCAACTGAAAGTCTAGTGGAAGGACAAAATGTGTCACGAGAAGATGCACTAGCCAAAGAGAAGACGGTGGACTCCAAAAGATTATTAAACAAAGAATAATAAAGAATCTGGAAGAGATCCAAAAAGAGTGGAATTAGGAGGGAGTCACAGGTTCAGAAACAACCACAAAAAGTCGCATTCGGGAGCTGTTGGGTTCCGTGTCTCAAGACGCTGAACCTGAGGCAAATTAGGAAGCGACTCAACTGGGCCAAGGAGAAGAAGGGCTGGACCACTGGCTAGTGGTCCAAGGTCCTCTTTTCCAATGAAATCAAAGCCCTTCAAAAAATCCTAATAAATTCACATGTGGTTCCCATTTTCCACATGTGATAAAGTATTTTGTTCATGTGATCCACAGTTTATTCAACATGTGATCACATGTGACACATGTAATCACATATTTCTCACATATGCACCACATATGATCAGACATTTTTCCATGTAAAGATTGGGTGATTATGCTGAATATGTAATAAAAATCTCATTAATTTTAAAGTAAAAATCACATCTGAAAATCATGTACCACATAAAAAATGCACATGTGGTTCACACAAATTCTCACGTTTACGTGTGATTTTAGAATACTTTGTGATAAAAACTCATGTGATTCCCATGTTTTCACATGGGTATCACATATTCCCACAAGTGGAAATGCGTGTATCTCATGTGATACTGTTGGATGCTGGAGTTTTTGGACTTGTGGAGCCATAAGGCTCCACAGTCAGGTCGAGTGATTACGTGAAAAGTAGGAAAAATATCCCACGCTGCTTTCGAATCCGACCACCATTCATGGAGGCTAGAAGCAAGCCGGGATGGAGAAGTCTTTACTTATGGCTCACTATTTGGTGAGCTGTTGACTTCATGAGAGTAACTTCTTCATATTCTACAATACATTATCAGTTTGAGGTACATTTATTTGAAATTGCATTTGTAAAGATACATATGCATATTACATACAGGATAAACATATTTTAATTTTAAAGGTTTTCTACAAGAATAACTGCATCAAATTTAAAACAACATCATATTTGGTATTAAAAAGCACAAACGTGCAAGTTCTCTTGAAAAAAATCTAATTAAATTACAACCAAATGATCAACTCCAGTATAAGAGGAGCGGGCGGACGGTTCTCCGGCGCCTGAGTGTTTACCGATTTTGGGTTCCTCTTGTGGATTTTTGCCCGTTGTGTTGCCCGAGATTCCAGATCTGTACTCAAGATCCTCCGTTGTGGATTCTTCCGGAACACCATCTCTACTGGAGAAGATCTGCTCCTGGCCCCACTGACAGTCCGACTACCTGTCCGCCCTCCTGGACTAATCTGTCATCTGCAATAGGCCACCTCCGATTCCTCCAGCCTTCGGACCCGGACCACATCCCCCTCTTATGCAAGAACCCAGACTCCAGCATCCCAACTTTTTCCCTCCCTGGTAGATTCTCTTCATCTCACCTAGTTAGCCCGTTCCATTTCTCGTTCTTCCTAATTCTTACAATCCACTTACTTCACATTTCATCAACTGTTCTGATCATCAATACATTTTATTTATCTGATTCCTCCCTCTCCTGTATGTTCTGCATGTGGGTCAAGCGAGTAGTGTTCACTATGACAGATACACATGTGGAAACGTGTATCACATTGGAATGACGTGATTTTACAACAAAACGTTCCAAAATCACACATATATATGTGTGATTGATGTCTTATTCACATCATTTACACTTCATTCACATTGAAAAGTTGTGTGAACAACGTGCGGTTTTCATGTGGCACATGTGATCACATGTGACTTTCGAGGCATTTTTTTTGTAAGGGTGCCTTTCACTTTTTAAATCAAGGTCCAAAGGTTTGGAGGAGGACATGTGAGGAACTGAACCCATACTGCTTGAGGTCCAGTGTGAAATGTTCATAGTCATGGTTTGGGGGGCAATAACCACTGGAGTTATTGGTAGACTGTGCTTTCTTAAATCCAAGGTCACTGCAGCAGTCTACCAGAATGCTTTAGAGGACTTCATGATTCCTTCTGTCGAATATCTGTATGGAGAAGCAGATTTCATTTCAAGTATGAAAACTAAAAGACAAAGTATCAAAAGTTAAAAAATTTAAACCACAGTAAAACATTAAAAAAGACAACAAATAGAAATTAGAAATCAATGCATGATGGGAAGAGTCCCTCAGTGTATATCATTGTGGACTGACAGTTGCTACACACATCAGTGATGTATGGAGTGGAAATGCACCAACAATCAGGTTTGAGTCCCCCTGACCTTTCCTGCATTAAAAAGAGAAATTACTATAGGAACAAAGGAGTACTTGTACCTGTTACTTTTCATACTAGAAGATGTCTGAGCTACATAGAAGTCTGAGCTGGAGGCCAGAAGGCAGATACTTGAACTCAGCACGGGAAGGGTGAGAGCCGACAGGACGAATGGCATTAGTTTTCCTTATGATCTGATCTGTTTCCTTATGATCTGTTTATT
Source organism: Poeciliopsis paucimaculata (assembly GCA_903067055.1). NCBI lineage: Eukaryota > Metazoa > Chordata > Actinopteri > Cyprinodontiformes > Poeciliidae > Poeciliopsis > Poeciliopsis paucimaculata. Next base: position 4,144 of record CAEGAD010015349.1, read on the forward strand.
GAACAGTTGTTAGTGAGCATTGTTCAACTTCTAGGATCTTAGCATGCATTACTCCATTAAGTGCAGTTTTTTTTATCTAATACTAACATTTCCAAACCAACATAGAAGAGAAAATGTCAACACAGATTCAACATATAATTTATAAAATAGGATCATTGTTGACTTATCAACCTGAAACTTTGTGAGCTGTCTTAGACAAAACAGTCTTTGCTGGCCTTTTTTTTCCAGGTACTCTCAAAAAAGCACCTCAAAATCAGAATTAGAGACAGCAAGGAGAAGTACAGGAAGAAGCTGGAGAATAAACTGCAGAAGAACAATATCAAAGATGTGTGGTCAAAAAAGAAGATTACAACCTTCAAGCAAAAGGAGGATCACCTGCTTCAACAAAACCACTGTCATCTGGACTAAGCAGGCAGCACTGTGAGTATCGTGTTATTTGATTTCTCCAGTGCATTTAAGACAATTCAGCCTGATGTGCTTTATCAGAAAATCAGGCCGGAGGCCTTGACACCCTCACAGACCACAGTTTGTGAGACGAAGGACTGTGTCTAGCACCCCAACCATCCCTTTACACTTACTTTACTTACACTTGAAACTTCCATCACAAGTCCGACTTCTGTTACCTACAGAAATACACAGATGACTCTGCAGTTGTCTGGTGTATCAGAGGTGGAGGAGAGGCTGAGTACAGAGAGCTGGTGAATTGTCTCGTGGCATTGTGTGGGAACAATCATCTCAGCTTAATTGTGAGCAAAACAAACAAGATGATTGTAGATTTCAACAATTTCAAGCTAACTTTAAATTCGCAAAATTATTAATTTAATAATTTGGCGAGCATTACAGCAAGCTAATTTAAATATTAGCTAATTTAAATATTAGCAAACTAATTTAAATATTAGCTTTCTGTAATGTTCGCTAAATATATCAAACTCTATTACGGTAAGGTTAGCCCTTTCTTAAGCATATTTTAAAGGCAGGCAAACAGGTTTTTTTCCCCCTTCAATTTTAACCTAGCAAATTATAAGCTGATGTGTCCTATAAAGCCTAAGACCATATAGTGGTGGGATAAAAGACGCTACAGGTGTGGAAAATGCTAACGAGGACCAGCCATGATCACATTTCTGAACACTTTCAAAGAGCTCCTTCCAGGATTCAAAAACAATGAGAAGATCTTTTTCTTTGGATGCACTTAACATGTCATACGCTCAAAACGCTTCAAACAGCACTGAGCTAGATGTGAGAAACACACCGTGAGGGGCTCTACCCTCTTCCACGTAGATACTAAATGTAAACCAGATGTACCTGATGCTCAAAACCATATGGTGTGAACATTCCATTATAAAAACACTCAAATAAAGTGTTTGCTTTTATGTAAACAACAATGCAAACCTCTGAAAAGGGGTTTTCAGTCTTTTCAGAAATCTTCTATTTCACCAAACACATGTGGTCAAATCCATCCAGAGATTCTGTGAAAATAGAAACATATCCTCACTTGGGATGTTAATATTAAGTCAGTGTGTTCAGACTTAGTGTTACATAGTCAAACATCAGGAAAGCTGGAGGACAAAGTGCTCCATCTCTGGAATCTTAACTTGTTCAGCAACACCACATTAAAATTCAATGAAAATTTAAGTCTCAAGCAAATTATATGTGTTACTTTTGAAGGTCTGTGAGACATCTCCTTAAAGTGGATGTGACTAGAATGAGGCATTGTGGGAGCTCTAGACAGAACTTGTGAGAGTGGAACATTCCTTAGATATAATCTCCTTTGGCCAGATGAAAGGCCCGGTCTAACGGGCCATCTCCTGCTTATGAGGCCTCTGTGGAGCAGGTCTGTAGCTTAAAAGGAGATTACAATGGATTTACCACTGATCTTATTCACGCTATTGCTACTAGCTCTCTATTCCATGCAGCACCATTACCTCTGGAAGGACCTGTCCTGTGTTATTTTGTCTGGTTTTATTAAACATGTGAAGCTGGGAAACTGGTTTGTGAGGAGTTGGAAAAGCCCACATCTCAAAAATAACATGTTCAATTTGCTTAACACAGTTATGTAAACAATTTCTATGAAACATAGCTGTGTTCAGTTTATAAATAAACTTAATTGTATTTAGTATAACCAACTAAAATACTTTGGAGCTTCAATTTAGCTGACTTAAGTTACTGTAGCAATCACTGAATTTTGCTTTTCTTAGCAAGTTTTAATTGCGATAAGTTTGTTTGCCTTTCTAAACTATGTCAACAATTTCTACAAACTGTAGCTAAGTAAATTAAAATAATACCACTTCTGAGAAAATAACATTCATTATGCTGTAATTTATTAATCACACCATCACAGATTACAAACCAACTGCTAAAGTATTGTAGAATAGTTTGTTCTTGCTGCTTCTTCACATTTGTGTTATGGGGATGGAGAGCAGACCACAACAAGAAGACCTGAGTGATGGGATCATTCTGCAGCTATCTCATTAATTTTTTTTTTAGGCAGTGAAGATACTTGCAGTAATCAATACGACTAAAGATAAATGCATGGATGAGTTTCTTTAGATCAGTCTCTCTCAAATTGTGGTCCCTGAACTACTAGGTTACCTCTAGTAGTCTGCAAGCTAGTATGTAAACAACAGCTTTTTTGCTGTGCGACGGCAAAAAAGCTCAATGTGCGACGGGAGGATTGTGATGTGATTATACTAAAGGTTTGTGTTAAAAATAATAATGGATACGTGGCTTAAAACCACTCAAAAGAAAAGCTGACAATACCAGTGGAAAGAAAACAAAACCTAGGACTACTTTGATCAGAGGAAGCTAATTCATACCTGCTGAGAGAATTTATGTGTCATTCACTAGGGATTTGATTCATTTGAACAGCTTTATATGAGCTGAATGCAATAAATAAAATTTAATAGCATTTCCATTCTGTATAAATGAATGCTACAGGTTTGGATTTATGGTTTGTGTTATAATAAAAACCCTTTCTAGGGGCCCCTGAATGTCTCGGGGGGCCCTACCAGCAGCTACTGAGTTTTCTGATATCTTGCAATTCTAGATCTCAGAGGTGCTAACATCAAAAAATTATACAGTTTTTTTTTTAATCGATAAAGCAGTCTGCAGCCAAGTTGTTCTAGAGTTCAAAAGATATTATTATGGCTTAATTAGTAAAATGGCAACAAATTTGCTTATTTCATGACAAGAGACCTTCTCTCCAATGGTCTGTATAACAGTGACAGTCTCAGATAAACTACGTCCTCCAGGACTGTCAGCAGCAGAAACAGAAACTTTATACCTGTTGGGGAAAATATACTACATTTGCTTTGCATTGTCCCCACATGATGGCAATGATATAGTAGGATCCAATTAAATTCTAGATTAATATGGGCTGTAGCTATGTTGTTGTGCGGTATTTCAAGATCTTGTTCACAGTGCCCTTTTTAACTTTGAGCTCCTGCCTCTCCAAAGATCTCTGCACGGCCTTGCTGGAAGTCCACTGTGATCTGGGAGGAGCCTGGCGCACCAATGGAAAGCTGGCAGCGGAATGTCGCCACAGGAGATGTCGGAGGAAGCAATTGCTGAGGAAAAGCCAGAATTCCAGGATGTTTTGATGACAGCGATAATGCTGTTTGTTGAGGTACAGAAGTTGAAAAGAGTTGGTAGAGTCTCAACTTGTTGTCTGAGCGGCTGAATGGAATTTCTTTCTCTTGTAGAGAGCGTTGAGTTGGAACGCCTGAAGTGGAGCACTGGGATGTGGATGTATTGGTATTGCTTGGCTGAGTGACTCCAGAAGCTAGCAGTGGCCCAGGAGAATGAGCCTGATGTCTGACGCCTCAAAGCGATCTACGGCCACAGGACTGGAATGTTGTTGGAGGGGAAGGATGAAACTTGGACGGATGTTGAACTGACAGTAATGCAGTACGAGACTGAGCAAGAAGCATCGTAGACCATTGAGCATTTACGACTTGGAGCTTGTCTCATTACTGGAACAGAAGAATGTTTGTCAGCAGGTGGAGTATTGAAGATCATTATGAAGGCTAGAGCTAAATAGCCCCGTCGCATTCCATGGTGAGTTGAATTTGTAGATTGGTAATCTAGAGTAACGGGTCTGATGGTTGACGAAACGTTACAGACTGGGATGAATGGGTGAGCAGACTATAAATGGCCTGCTTGGAAAAGTAGATGTGTGGTTTGGGCGTGGCCCTGCTCCCAAACTTAAGTTAACACACAAACTTCATTTATTGAAGTTTGTGTGTTAACTCTACAGATAACAGCAGATTTGCTGTAGGTGTATTCATTGATCTCACAAAATTTGATAGTATCACAACATTTTCAGATGTTCATCCTGTTCTTCTTGAGCAGAATCCACAGTAGTCTGTGCTTCTTCAAGAGACCTGGGGCGCTGCACTAAATTGTGTGAAATTTTACTTGAACAGAAAACAATTTGTTAAGATGGGAGAATTTTAGTTTGGATGTTTGGATATTGTGTGTGGTGTTCCTGAAGGGTTTGTGTTGGGTCACAAATTATTTTTATACATTAAAATGTCATGTTCCGTGTTTTTGCTTTGTGTTTATTTGAGTTTTCTGTGTCTTGAGTCTCCTCTTTGTCCTTTCTTCCCCTTGATTACTCCCAGGTGTGTCTTGTTCCCTTGATTACTGTTAGAAAAATTAACTAAGTTTCATTTACTTTTGAGTTTATTTGAAAGGTTTTGTTTTCATATTATTTCATATTATTTCTTGACTCTTTTCCTTTGTGGTGATTTGATTATTAGTTGATTTGATCATTAGTTGATTTGATCATTAGTTGATTTGATTACAGAACCTCTTGTGTGAAAGGCTATTGATCAATTGTTTGTGTGACTGTGTGAAAAGCCAATCTCTTTGTTGTTAACATAATAAAAGGCAGTTGGGAACTGAGATCCGACGGAGTTGATCCCAGACAGTGTTTAACGGCGGTTCTCCGTGTCTGACTCTCCCCTCTTCTGCAGAAGAGTAGTTTGTGTCTCTGGTTGATTCTTGCAGGTTGGGAAACGAAATAAACCCAACAATTACCCTCTGTGTATTTAACCCCACCTGTGTTCTTTGTTCCTTGTCGGGTCCTTGTCGTTGTTTGTCGCTGTTCGTTCTGTCCACTTGTTTGCCCAGTTGCTACCGATGTGAGCCCTGGCTTCCACTCAGCTGTGCTGCCTGGCCGTGGACTATTGTTTACTGTGCTCTTCTGGATATTCGTGATCATTAAAACCTCCTTTTTACATCTACCTGGGTCTCAAGCCTCTGTCTCACCACCATCCACCACACCCCTTCTTGACATAAAAATAATGATTTTTATCAATTATCAGTACCGTACAGTATCATCAGTCCTAAGACTTATCTTATTTGCTGATATAAATATTTTAGCTTTTGGTTAGAATCTACAACTTCTGGATAGCATTACCTCAAAATTCATTAAAATTAAAAGCTGGTTGGATATGAATACATTATCTCAAAATTTGAGCAAGACAAAATTCATAATACTGACTAACAAACAAAAGTGCATAGACTGCAGAAAATTAGTGTTTATACAGAAAGTGCAGAAAACTAAGATTTTAGCAGTTATATTAGATGAGAATTTGCTAAAAATCTCACAAAATTTCTGTAAAAAAAAAAAAAATCAGGCATTCCATCCATCCATCCATCCATTTTCTTCTGCTTTATTCGGGGTCAAGTCGCAGGGGTAGCAACTTAAGAATGGAGGCCCAGACTTCCCTCTCCCCAGCCACTTGTTCCAGCTCTTCCAGGGGAATCCCCAGGCGTTCCCAGGCCAGCCGAGAAATATCATCCCTCCAATGTGTCCTGGGTCTTCCCGGGGGCCTCCTCCCGGTGGGACGTGCCCGGAACACCTCACCAGGGAGGAGTACAGGATGCTCAAGCATCCTGACCAGATGCTTGAGCCACGGCAGTCTGATCCTCAAGTATTTCAATTGTAGCAAAAGTAAAATATTATCTGAATAGTAATCAGTCCACATCTTGTTCAATGTTTCAGTCATATCAAATTTTTTGCGGAGAAGTGTGGGGCAAAACATATCAGCATTACAAAGTATTGCAAATAAGGGTTGTCAGAGTAATTCACAATGCTAGTTTTCTTACACACACAAATAATTAGTTTTAATAATTTATTAAAATTGCAAGACATTGTGAATTACCAAACTGTATTATTTATGTATAAAATCCATTATAACATGTTTAGGAAATGCTTTATGAAAATGATGGTAGTTAGTGATGAGCCAGACGGCACAGAAATCTCGGCACGTGTCAAGCAAACAAGACAAAACCACGCGTCGGTGTGCATATCACTTTTAGGAAAACCACGTGATCAATTCAGTTCCTGTGTTTTTTAGTTGTATTTGAGGAATAAAATGTGTTGGATGGATATTGTGTTCTTTGCCTTGCGTTAGTTTTTGGCTTGTATTTGAATACCAGCATAAATCAACCAAGAAAGAGGAAGGTTTTCCTATGTAGGGTCATTTTGATCTTATCACGGAGAATAAGGTAAAAAATGATTCCATTCTCGTTTCCTCTTTTGATCATTTTTCCTTTGGATTATTCAAATTTTTCCCTTAAGCATATCAGAATTAGTTTACATGACTTAACTTTTATTTATATTGTGGATGAAATGTTGGATTTGCTCCAAGGTTTTGTCTTACTGTAACTGGAGCTCTTCGACAATGCTGAGACATCATCGTGCTGGTTAACACTCTGTGATAGACCCTGGTGTTTCCAGAAAGCAGGAGATTGAATTGGACCTTAAACTTAACCATCTATTCCCAGTTCAGGTTTGTCATTGTTGTTAATTGTGTTTATTTCTATTTTAATATTCTTGTACATCACTCCATGTAATTACAATGAATTAGTAACACAGATGCATTTTATTTTTCTCCAATCACCACCTGTGGCATCAGCTGATGTTTCTAAATAAAAACATATAAATGAACCTTATTCAATTTACAGTCTTTATGGAATTTGCCTGCAATGACTTTTTAAGTCCAGCAGATGTCCCTGCGAATGACAGTGCAACAGAGTTTCAACACAATATCGACACAGTTTGGGAAATGTGCCCAATGAGGCCTCATCTACTCATCACTAATGGTAGGTGCAACTTAAGGGGAACACAGGAGTATCCAAACAATTCTGAAAAGATTTTGTATCACGAACTGGAGTCAAAAAATGGAACAAACTGGATATGGAACTAAAGCAGTGTCCAAGCATTCACTTTCATTCAGTTTTGTATTTATTTGAAAATAAATACAAAACTATATTACTCACACTGTACATGGAAAAACCAATACATTTTAAAGTTGGGTTGTGTTTCTTCCTGGTCTTTGGGACTTTGTAACATGTTGTGAGAACATGTTTATTTGTTTGAGCTTGGGATTCATTCCCTGTTCTTTTTCTTACATCAGCTTCCATTCGCTTGTAGCATAAAATTTCCCAAGAAAAAGATCTCTGATTGTCCCACTCAACTGTTTGATATTAGCACCCTTTGAAAAGCAGTTTCTTCCTTCCACTGTCTCAGAGAGGTTGCAAACAGCTTCCACTTAATTATCATGCTTGCTTTTGTAGAAGGAGGGAAGAGCTTAACAGTGCTTTGTTGCTGCAAAATAAGCAGTAATGGGATGTAATTTAAAACTGATTGCCATGTCACTCAAGCCGAAGAAAGAGATAAAGTATCAATGTACTCAAAATAGCAAATAAATGCAGGACGTGACTCAATATTAAGTATTTTATTTGCTAATTAGAAAAAACAGCCTTTTGATATTATGAAGTAAAAAGTAGTGGTGGGCTTCAGTTTTAAATTTTAATAAGGTTAATTGCAAGGTTTGCAGTGAAGTGATCACATTGTAATTGAAAATATATTTTGATAAAAACAAGCAACAATAACTTATTTGCTAAATATTTATAAAATAACTTGTTTGCTAGTAAATTCTTGAGCAAATTGACATGAGCTCAAAAACTGCGAGGTTGACCACAGTTCTGTACACTAAAACAGAAATACAACGTACAGCAGGCATATTTTAAGGCTAGAATAGCTTCGCTCATAGGGTAACGTAATGTATGTATATAACTACTGTTCCCTGAAGGAGAGGAACGAGGTACAACACATAGAGTATGGGATATCATGCCCCGCGTTACCCAAATGATTAGGCAAATGACATGTGATGACGGGTGGCAGGCCCCGCCTGCATATAAATACACCCACATCACAGTCATTATTCAGTTTGATGGCCTCTCTTCACCAAGCCAAGCTGAATTGCAGGGCAGAAAAGGTGTTGCACCTCATTCCTTTCCTTCAGGGAACAGTAGTTATATGCATAACATTACGTTCCCTTTCAGTTGATTCACTTGGTACAACACAGAGTATCAGAGCAGCCATCAAACCTAATACAAATGCACTGAGTTAGTTTGAAACCTCCAACCCAGCGGAACGAACAGAATGAGCCACAGTAGGGGCTGTCACATCCAGATGATAAAACCGAACAAAAGTGTGTGGTGAAGACCAGCTGGCTGCAGCGCAGATGTCACTTACTGGGACCCTTCTGAATAGGGCCCAGGATGCCGCCACACCTCTGGTTGAATGTGCTCTCACACCACGAGGTAAAGGAAGGCCCTTGCTGTTGTAAGCCAGAGAAATAGCCTCCACGACCCAACGAGAGAGTCTCTGTCTGGACAGAGCCTTGCCTCTAGCTGGATTGGCAAAACACACAAACAGTTGATCACATAGTCGCACATTCTGAGTGCGATTGATGTAAAGACTCAGTGCACGTACTGGGCACAGAAAATGTAGTCTACCCTGCTCTTCAGAAGCAAAAGGAGGGGGATAAAAACTAGAAAGCTCAATGGTCATTGTGCTTTAATCTGAAGGGATTACCTTAGGGAGCTATGCAGCATTTCGTCTTAAGGTGACCTTTAAACCATCAGTTGAAAACTGAACACAAGAGGGGTGCACCAAAAGTGCATGCAGGTCCCCAACCTGTTTTGTCGTCACCAAAGCAAGAAGCAGAACTGTCTTGTATGACAGAAATTTCAAATCAACCGACTGTAGGGGCTCAAATGGAGTGCTACAAAGAGCATCCAAGACCACAGTGAGATTCCAGGAAGGAACGCTAGATCTTATCCCTGGTCTCAGTCTACGGACCCCTTAAAGAAACGCACAGCCAGGGGATGAGCACCTGGTGTACCTCCATTAAGGCCAACAAGACAAGCAGAGATGGAAGCCAAGTAAACTTTAATTGTGGAGAAAGACAGACCTTTATCCACTAGCTTCCGTAGGAATGTCTGTCCTTATCAGAACGTACTGGTTCATCAGAACCCTGAAAAAATGCCTCAGAGCTAGCAGGACCACCTGCAACTCCAGGTAGTTTATGTGGAGCTTGGATTGGGTTGCCCAGACCCCCCTCACCGCTACGCCATCACATATTGTCCCCCACCTGTTCAGAGAGGCATCTGTGGACAACACTTTGCGAAAGGACACCCTGCCGATTGGAGATTTGCATACTAACTATGGTTTTATTATGTTAATATTATGTTACTTATTTGTTAGAGATAGACTCATTTTTCCTAGTTACACAGTTTGTGAATTCTCCCTCATCCCCTGTGCCATTTTCTCGCGCTCTCACTCTCTCTCTACTCAGCCTGCCTTTTGCTCTCTCCTCTCACACCAGTCATCTATTCCTTCTTTTGTAATCAACTTCAAGAGTACACAACTCTTTGTTAGATCTTCCTGTCAAATCCCATTACTTCCCCATGTTCTTGATACCGGTTTTTGTTCGTCTCTGGCTCCTTGAGCTCCCCATGGACTCTTTTTGTAAGTTTTTTCATTAAAACATTCTTCATCTATAAACTGCCTCTACCTCTCTACATTCAGATCCTCCATCAACCACTACACAGTTAGTTTTTCTAACAATAGTAGCAATCTCTGCTTTCAAACTCTGCTGTAGCCATTGTACATGTGGTAAAAAAAAATTCACTAGATCCCAGATCTTCTCTCTATCCTAAGTCCAGGTATGCATTTCTAAGTGAAACCAACAGTAGTTGGATGCCTTTTCGGAGCTCTGGCACATCTTCACCATGGTTCACACATATATTGTTACTGTTTGTATTCCCTGTTATTTCTTATCTGAACAAGGAAACTGGAATACACACACACTGTTCTGAAGCTTTTTTTTTTTATTACAGTCTACAGAGCTAAAAGAACCGGCACTTCTTCTGAGAATTTAATGCCAAATTTATCCAGTTGTACAACAAACTGGCTCATTAGAGCAGTAATATTATAAATAGAATGTATGTGATTATGTAAAACTGAGCTTTGCAGAATTTGTGCTTGCTGAATAACCTCTAGACTAGGTAGTAGAATGTAAAACAAAGAGAAAGCCTGTACAGCATGCATTTTAAAGTTTGTGATTGATAGTTTTTAGTCTTTCCACCCACATCCTGACTTCAGTTTTTATTAGCTGAAGAAAAAAGATCCTAAATTGTTAACCTGTTTTTTTAATTAGCTTTCACATAACTGCAATTTCTCTCTAATACACAAGAATGTCTTTCCCCACTGATGTGTCAATAAATTTATCTTCCTAGTCAACTACCACTTACAGATCCTTAAATTATTAACTAAGTCAGCAGTGTTACCTTATATTATTTAACACAAATAAGTCCAGGGCCTTTAATTTATTATGATATTTCGCTTAAAGGAAAGTGCACGGTAGTTAAAAGTTAACATTTTAACTAGCTTAATTTTTAAAGCATACCCAATTATGTACTTGTTTATATGTCACTCTAGCCTTTTCAGCTTTAAATTGCATTAATTTCAACATTTTAACATCATGCCCTTGCACCCTTACATAAAACTTTAAAACTTTAAGTTTTAAAGATGAAAACTTAACATTTTAATGTTTGCTGTTCTAAATATTATATACCATTATATAATGCACCATTATCAATATAAATATTATATACCATATGTTAAATAGCCACATTGGCTTGGAATGAAATAAAGGGAACAGGATGATGGTTTTGGGAAAGTTGTACTTTGGCACTGTCTTTGAATAAAGTGGGCTATAACAGAGACCTATATGCTCAGAACTCAATCTGTTACTGCTTAACTGCATGAAAACATATAATTATAGCATATTTAACAATAGTAATAGTAAATATAAGACATGTAATTCATGCAAATCTGTATAAGTGACTGAAAACAACATTATTTTCATGTTCTAACACCCATCTAATTTTTCTTGGGGCTGAAGAATGCTAGTTTCTATGGATACCACCGACAATTATGTTGCAGAAACTTACCTGAACTCCAAGCAGGTAGTGATTCTGAACAGTATTTATTTTGCTTGGCTGCACAGGCAAAATGATAATAGCCAGCTAATGAGCAATGCAATTAAAGCACCGGATTAGTATTAGGTAATCACTATAGCTCTTTACCTCCTCATTGATTCACTCTGCTCCCTACATTCAGCAAGACATTCATCTTTTTCGACTGACAAGGATGTTGCAATGGACTGGTTTGCTCTGAGATACATGGAACGTGGGATGTATATGGAGAGTCAAAGGAAACTTCAAAAGGGGAGAGACCAGTGGCTGAGAAAACATGAGAAACGTGAGCATATGCCACCTAAGGAAGAAATTAACTCCTCTCAGACAGGTTGGTGGACATGAAACAATGCAAGGTGGATTCTTTGTTGGGCTATTTGATTCTTTGTTCTTGATTCATACATTCTGTTTGACAGTTGGACTGAGGGTGAAAACCAGATGTGAGGATGATCTTAGAGTAGAGAGTTTTGCAAAACTGTTTCCAGACCTGGGAGATGAACTCAGGACCACAATCAGACAGGATGTCTTAAAGCAGTGGTCCCCAACCTTTTTATTACCGTGGACCGGTCAAAACTTGGCAATTTTGCTGATGGAAGGGGGGAACCATCAGATAATGCTTCTGCATGTTGGTGTTCCTACTAAAGAACACGCACATCTTTATGGCTGAATATGCCCAATTTAAAACCGGGCATATTCAACATTGTTTTGTCTGTGGGGGACTTGTTGAATGTGACAGGTAGCCAATCAGAAAGCGTGGTGACATAAGAACGGAGAGGAATCCCAAACAGCTGATATGGCGCAACTGTGAGACAGGTGGACATTGGATGTGATATGTGGAAATGTTTATTGTTACATGTAAATGTAATTTTTATATATGTTTATTATATGTGGTTATGTTTATTCAGTTCAGGGTGTTAACTACGAAAAAACTTAACTCACCTCCAAATCATTGTGCAGCAAATAGAGCGGCTGCTCCCGCCGTCTTTTATCAAACACCTTTTCTTTTTACATCTTTTATTGCTTAAAATTAATCCACAAACTGCTTCTACATCATCATCTGTGTTTGATTATTCTAAATTCACATATGGTATGTTGGGGGTTTTACCAGATTTTCTTAAGGAATCGGGATGTTCGTGAGTGGAATCGGTTCGTGTGTGGTGTGTTGCTCCTGCTGTGTGGCTGGACACATGAATCGATCGAACCTATTGTACTTTTATCAGCTCCTGTGTGGTCACAGGTTTGGAAAATCAGCCGACAATCGTTAAATCGTGCCGTGTGAACCAGACTTAAGACTCACAAGCTCTACTCCTCTCATCTCATCTCGACCACTACCCTAACGCTCTCTGACACTGGTCGCTATGGCAAAACACATCCCTTCAAAATAAGACACAGATGCGCCACAAAAACAAACATTTTACTTTTGTGAAAATTTTAACTCACGATAACAACTAATGGGAGCCCTGAGCTCGTTTCTCTGCAATGAGACAGTCCCATCTGGGAGTGATGAGAGACATTGACAACCGAAGTGTTGCTTGTGCTCAGGGTGTTTGGTCTCTGCATGGCAAAGCAGTTTGAAGCTTCATTCCCTTATTAACGAGCCGGTCACCATATTAAGCAGAGCGGGCTTGGAATGTGGGAATCACCTACCGGTCTGGGATAAATCCATTCTCCTGTCTCTTCTCTGGGCCTTTTCCCCTTCGCAAAGAAACTTTCCAAAGACATCTGATCTGTTTCTTACTCTTTTGCTACTAGTGGCTCAATGTTGGTGCAAGACATAACCGAGAGAATCCGGTTAAAAGATTTTCCGAATAAAAGATCCTCCAGACTCAAATAATACATAAAACGGAAATATTTAATTATTTCTTGCGTGGCCCGGTACCAATTGGTCCACGGACTGGTCCGCGGCCCAGGGGTTGGGGACTACTGTCTCAATGGATGCCACAGAGGCAAGTAAAGATAATAGGAGAGTGGCCAATCCCCACAACTCAGAGAGATCTTGAAAGTTTCTTTGGGTTCGCTTCCTATTACTGGAGGTTTGTGAGGGGATTTGCAAGAATAGCAGCTGCGCTGTTCCAACTCTACCAGAAGCGGACTGAACGGTGCCAGGGAGCATGTGATTGTCTGCGGAAAACTCTGATTGCCCCAGTGCTCGTCCAAGCTGATCCTTCTCTTCCCTTCATTCTTGACACGGATGCGAGTCACGTGGGGGTTGGAGATATTCTTTACTGTGTGACAAGACAGAAGCTGCTGGTGGTAGTACTTTCTTGCCATTTTAAGTTTTACCATAAGTATTACAGTGCCTTTAGCACCTCCCACTGCCCTAATGGCATGCCAATTCAGCTGTACAGGACTCTACGGCATTCACTCCATCACTCCTCATGTTGGGGAGAGAGATGCGCACACAAGTTAAACTCTTTCAGACGTCCTCCAGATGCACCCGTTCTTCCAGCTGAGTATGCCAGAAAGCTTCAGGACAGATTGGAGTCATCACATGCATTTGCTCGAAGACGACAGGAACAAGCGGCAGTACGTAAAAAACTGATGTAGGAACTAAGGGAAGACTCTATACACCAATAGAGCTGGTCTGGGTTTACAACCCTCAGAAGAAAAACGGCTATTGCCCAAAGTTGTACAGTCATTGGGTAGGCGCTTGCAGAGTGTTAGAGCACATGGGGGAGCTGGTTAATAGAGTGCAGATGCTGCAGAACAGGAGAAAACTAGCACTGGGCTGAGACAGCTTAACCTACTATAAAGGCAAAGCTGTGACTCATGCCCCAGACGTCCATCACTGCTGGGTCACCTTTAACACTACCAGCCTCCCCAGAATATACATTTATTCAAATAAACCCTGTTCAATGGGTTTGCTTCTGCCGTTTTGACGTCAATACAATATTTTCTAATTCATAACTCTATGAACTTGAATGGGGCTGCACAGTGGTGCAGTTGGTAGCACTGTTGACTTGCAGCAAGACGGTCCTGGGTTTGATTCCAGGTCCGGGATCTTTCTGCATGGAGTTTTCATGTTCTCCCTGTGCAAGCGTGGGTTCTCTCCGGATACTCCGGCTTCCTCCCACAGTCCAAAAACACGACTGTCAGGTTAATTGGTCTCTCTAAGTCCTCCCTAAGTGAGTGTGTGTGTGCATGGTTGTTTGTCCTGTTTGTCTCTGTGTTGCCTTGCAACAGACTGGCGACCTGTCCAGGGTGTACCCAGCCTCTCGCCCGGGACGTTAGCTGGAGTCAAGCTGATGTGTATTTGTTTAACGAGGTAGTGGGGTAGTTTACAGCACAAATAATTGAGTTCACAATCACACTTATGCTGTTCTGCAGGTAAATACAAACCAAAAGAATCGTGTGTCTAGTTCTAGTGGGAGAAATGGCTCATTTTCCTTTTCCAAAGACAAAAGAGAAATCCTACAACCACTAAAATCTGACATCACTTCTTTTCTGCAGCACCACTACAGCTGAGCTGGGGAACAGTTTTTTCAAAGGATTAAATTTATTTGGTATAATGCAGTGTGAAAGAGAACCGCACCAGCTGAAAATGGAACAAATGTTGCAATTTGGTCCCTAATTAAACCAACTCTACCAGACCATCAGGTGTGGAAACACCCTAAATGTAAAACAAAGGAGACAGAATAATAGGTTGCATGACTTTTAGACTATATACAAACATGTAGTCTAAACGGTAAATGTACTCCTATTTTCAAGAAGAGCTGTTTGTATAATTTGTATAAACTGCTCTTAAGTAGAACAGTTCTGTTTATTCTCAGATTTGTCTCTGTGTTTAAAGTGAAGGAATCCACAGATGGGGCAAGGAAACAATATTTCACCATACATAATTCATGTTGAGCTCGACTCCTAACGAGGTGCTAAAAATCCTGACATGTGGCCCACTTGGTGCTTGATCCTAGACCATAAATTCTTAATACTTTTTATGAACTGGTTGAAATGTTTATGTATAATGCAGAGTTTAAATTGTGACTTAGTGACAGAACATTGTAGCTTCTTTGCTCATAGTGGTTGGATTGACGCATGTTTGTTTTTTGAATATACTAAAACTGGTTACAGACTTTAATTGACAGGAAATGAGTTCCAAACTGCAGATCCTCTCACAGTCAGACGACTTTGAGCAAAAGTGGTTCTATGAAATGAAACCTTACAATTTCCATTTAAAGCCGTTCTAGTAGATCTGCTGTTACCTTGCAATTTCTGAATCTTAATGATTCAGGTGCAAACCCATTTAAACATTTAAAAATCAATTTTAAAAGGCTAAAATAGATTTTAAATGTAAGTTAAATTGTCAAAATACAAAATGCCAATTTAGCCAAAATGTAACCAGTGGAATTAGATTGGTTTTTGATATAAGACCTTTAAGAACCGATTATAGAGACTTTCTAATGGTTTGTCACTAGTTTGACTAGTGTGAAGGAGTTTTTCTTTATGTTTTATTTGCATTAAACAGTGTTCCTTTATGCATCACATAAATGTAAAGTTATTGTCTCACAGTCAATATGTTTTTCTGT
The DNA here is from genome assembly GCA_903067055.1 of Poeciliopsis paucimaculata. Classification (NCBI taxonomy): domain Eukaryota; kingdom Metazoa; phylum Chordata; class Actinopteri; order Cyprinodontiformes; family Poeciliidae; genus Poeciliopsis; species Poeciliopsis paucimaculata. The sequence goes on from CAEGAD010015349.1 coordinate 20,004, forward strand.
GCAGCTGCACAGGGTGTACCAACTAATGGGACAAGATGTGTCTACTGAAATTTCCCAGGTCTGCTGAACTTTCCCAGGCCAATTATCTGGGAACTTGTTGTTTTTCCCGTGACTTTCCCTGCACGGAGTTTAGTTTTCGCATCCCGCTCATTCACTACAAGATAGTGAGTGAGCATACAAAGGTGAACTGCTCTGTCTGTTTTTGTTCTTTCCTTTGTTTAGACCTAGAAGATTAAGTCTCCGCCTCTGTTAGCTGAGAGGTGAAAAAAGTAACTATGTAGCTCTGAGTTCGTTAGGACATATTTTTCCTCAGTCCATGTATTTACTGTTCTCCGGCCTTACGCGAATTAAAGATTGATTTTGCTCCTTGACTTTTGTCTGGATCTCAGTCTCTGAATTGTGCACTTCACACTAGTCTGCGACCAGACAGTAGCTCCACAGGACAAACATGATCCTATCATGATAGGATCATTGAGTTAAAGAACATCACACAGTGAATAGACACTTCACTAAATTATTAGAAATTTCAAAATTTCTAATAATTTTGAAACAGTTTATATTTGATCTAACAGTTTTGCTGATTTTATCAACATGGCTCCTAAAGTTTAACTGGGTATCCAAAATTATTCCTAAATATTTTTACCGTGGTACTTGTTCAGTAGTTCCCATTCATCTGAATATGCAAATACTGTAATGACATTTTCTTTATTGAAAAGCAAATACACTTTGTTTTATCTATAATAAGAGTGAAACAAAAATTATTTAGCCATGGTGGTAATCTCTGGAAGCTGCTAGTTTGGGAGGGGATTGGAGTGATAGGGCAACATAATTCTTTGCAGTTCCCTACAATTTCTCATCTTTCAAAAAACTCTTGCCAATAGCCCTCAATCTCTAAGCCCACAGCAGTGCTAGGTGTCAATAACTGTTCAAGCTGCAAACATATCACGGTCTCTGTTGAATGATTGAGGATGCAAAAGTTTAATATTTTCTAAATACAATGGCAGTTGTTCTAAGATAATCTTCAACACTTTTTTTCAAATAAATTCTATTTTAATTTTTCAAAGTTTAGAACATACAGATAAATAAACAGACAGACAGGGCCCAAGGGAGGAAATTCCATATCATTATTGGAGGGGACCATAAACAGGGAAATTTCTTTAGAGCAGTTTAAATTACAGTCAAATGTAACATAAAATGTGGTTAATTTTTTTTTTTTTATTGTGTTTCAGCTACACAACCAAAAATTACTAGCAAGTAGTAATGCATATCAAATTTGTTTTTCTCAGTAAACAACCTGTTAAGAGCTGTAGAAGTCAAACTAAGATTCAAATCTTGTTTTAATATGAGTTTGATTGAGAGTCACATATCTAATCTCTGCTACACTTTTACAAAAACTTAAGATTTAATGAGTAGCTCCACTTAATAAAATCCACATAAATTGCATGTGGAATTTATAGCCACTGCAATAAATCAATATCAATATTTATATTGATTTATTGCAGTGGCTCTAATTACAAGTTATGTGGAATGTAAATTATAACTTAAGTTGCTTTTTTGGTTTTGTTTTGTTTTACCATGTCGTGGATGGCAGAGAACCTATAATATGTAAAAATGTAATATTTGGGAGTTAAATTAAGGCTCAGCACCAGATTCTACATCCGGTAGAAGAAAAACTCTACAAAAGAAAAAGTTTTGCTAATTTTGATTCCCAAGGCATAACGTGGCAATTTATCATGATTCAGCCAAAATAATAAAAATAATCAGGGTTCCCAGTGGTATATAGAAAAAAATATTCCATGACTTTTTCGTGATTCTCTATGACCTTCAGTATAATTTTCCTTGACCCACATACAACAATGTCAGACATAATAACTAATTAAGTATAGAGGGTAATAAGTTACGCTGAATCTTAGTTCTGCCAGTTTGTTCCTTGCTGATGCCATGAGTAGACATTTCACTGTTCAACGGGTTCTATGTTTGCACATACATGGGATCTTCAGCATAAGATGTTGAGCAAATTCTTGTGCTGAAGATGTTCATTGTCTTCATATAGTAAAAATCTTTATGTTAAGATTTTCTTGAACATCTTGTGTTGAACATTTTGTGTTCGATGTGGAATGTTCGTCATCTTAGGAAAGAATTATCTTCATCCAGTGACATGCGATGAGGTTCATAGTTGGTGAGGACTTAAGTCAGTGGACTTAATCAAAATCAGATTTACAAATATAGGCCGCCTGCATGCTATTGTTTACATAAGGAAATTTTGCGCATGCACGCTGGAGAGCAAAAATACTATTCTTTTACATGCCATGCCGTAGAATCATTCCGTTAACTCAATCAAACTTGGACCTGTAGATACTATTAATTTTGTGCTATGTTCCACAGTAAAGGGAAAAATCATTAAAGTATAATTCAAAATATACTTTAAACCATTTCTTTCTTGCTCTCTGTATCAGCTACGCGCAGACTCGTTGCCATAGCAATTGACAACAACGCCACAAAAGTCACTCAAATATTTCCCACACAAAGAGCAGAACATTCAGTCTGTTGCAGTACTATGCTTTTAAGCTTACTGTTTATTTTTCGATTAATAATAAGTGATTGCTGTGGTAAGAGGAGAAAACTATAAATATATCGCTGCACTTGACTGACTGTATGGCTAGCTCGCTGTTACTTTCTTACTCTGCAGCTGAGGATTCACAATGTCTGGGATCATGAGAGATCGCCCCCTGCCATGAGGCAGGAGAACTGCCTGCCTCACCTTGAATCTGTTCTCTGCCGTTCATGATCGCTCCTCAGCACACGAAACGCATTACACATAGTTGGTGACAAAACACACTGTACGTTATATACGCAAGCTAAATTATGGAAAATCAGTTTATATATTAAGAGCTTTTTAACTACTTTATTGGCGACGTACAGACAGGAGGAACATGCTCTCATAGAATGGCAGTCAGCGCAGTTGGCTAGAAGTTGCACTATCGAAGGTGACTACAACAGTGTCTTCACATATCTGTCAGTGTATTTTAACCTGTCATTATTTTTGTTTACTTTGGCACTTCAATGTAATGTTTTTTGCTTGTCTGTTGTTTTATTTTTCTTCTAATCATGTAAATTGCAATGAATTTCCTTTTTGCTGAAAATGTGCTAGACAAATACAATTGCTTTGCCTTGATATTGTCTCCATATCACAGATTTTTACACCAACATTGCTATAAGATCTTTCACCAAGCAGATCAACAGTTTTATTATAATAAAGACTTTGTTCATTGGTTTAAACATGAAGAGTGAGGAAAAGTGTTGGCATGCACTGCTGTGAGCACTGAGCAATGACCTCTTTCCTGGCATAGCTTTTAGGTTTCATGATGTACTAAATATAATTATATCCTATATGAGTCATGACCAGGGCAGTAGCATACATTTAAATGGATTCACTAGTGCATACAGTGTGATGTACCATGCGGTAATTTCATGGTTATGACTGTGCTTGAAAACTGTGCCTGACAATAGAGCCCCAGGTGTTTGGAGCCAAAAATATCAGAGCTCTTGTATTCAATTCATAGCCTTCCCTGATACAGCTGATGCATCACTTCAAGTGCCATTTGCTAACATGAATATAAAACATTGTCATGCTCATCAGTTTGTACCTGAAACTTAAAACAGGCAATTGTTAGATACAGTATTTGCAGATTTTCTAGCTAAATCATAAACACAGCACAAGTCAATGCACCATGGAAGCCATCTCCAGTCAGTGTATTTGTAAAGGAAACCGGATGGAATGAGTTTTGGGCTCTTTAGGAGTTGGAATTGTCTTTAATAGGTGCGATACAACAAGCCAGGTATGTCATCCTATCTCATGTTTGCACACAAGCGTGAATGGCCATTGTAAAAATTGCAATTCATGCCATATAAAAATTTTTCTGAATGGCAGAAAAAAGTTAAGAGGATTTGTGGGACATTCTCAGAGTTTGACTTTGGCTTGTGGGCTGCACCATGATGGACAGAAAACGTTTCTATGCACACTATGTTAATAGTGTGAACATCCATGAAACTCATGGCTAGATACAAGTTAAAATCCAAAACAACAATCAAAAAGAACACACAAAACATAATAAATCCAGTTTTTCTTTTCTTTACGCAGTCTTTCTGCGTAAATATACGGAGTGAAAATAGATAAGACACTTCAAAGAGCTCGAGAGTGTACCTGAAGTAAAAGCAGCGGAGGAAACACAGAATCCCTTCACACTCTGCCATTGATGTGGCTACGAAATGTATACGTCTGCGTTTAGAAGAACCAAACGACTGACCAACCTGCAGGTTACGAAAGCAGCTAACTGAGGTACGACGCCCGTAAGAGCATCCTAGCGTGACGCCAATGGGAGAAAACGTGGAGACCAGAAGTGAAATCTAATTTGTGTCGTTACTAAACCTTTCTTGAGAAAACACAAAAAAGTAAAACAGCCATGTTTATGGACATTTTTTAAGGTTTTGGTTGTTTCTCTGTGTTAGGTCTTTGTGTCGTTTTCAGTTAATTAAGTCTCCGTGTTGTCCTGTCTGCCCCATAATTGTTCTTAGTTGTGTCTCGTTCCCTGATTACCCCTTGTGTATTTAATGCCACCTGTGTTCCTTGATCTTTGTTGGGCCCTTGTCGAGTTTGTTGTGTCAAGCCTGCATGTCTGCTATTCAAGTCAGTGATCAGTTATTCATTTGTTCCAGTTGCTACCAGTAGTGAGCATTAGCCTTCCGCTCATTTTTTGCTGCCTGGACCTTTGGATTTGTATTTTCATCATTAAAACCTCATTTTTTCAATCCAACCTGGGTCCTCAGCATCTGCCTCACTGCCGCTGTCCACACTTCATGACATTTATTTTTATCTCTCGTCTAGTCACATTGTAATATGGAGTGAAATCTAAAAGATCATCGGCAATACAAAACAATTGAACTTATAACACATCCTTATGATGAACATTTTCAACATAAGCCGAAGAACATCCTGTCTTTCCCACCCCACATTGGACATAAATTGAAGAACATCCCCATGAGATGGACTTGTTCATCTTATAAAGATGCTTTCATGAAGAACATCTTCAACATAAGATGAAAACAGTAACGTGCGGTCAGGGGAGGCAGAGCGCCACCGATCATCATGGGAAAATAATATAGTGATAAAATTATTTATATTGCTATTTTCACCCTGTGCTTTGTACTATAAAGTATTTATTTTTCATCTCGCTTAACCAATTTTGATAATTTTTTCTTCTAAATCGCTGAATTTTTGCAATTTCCCATTCAAATGCTCGGAAGTGAAGCTGGTGAGGCAGCAGGAAGCTGAGCCTCACCTTCGATAGTGCAACTTCTAGCCAACTGCGCTGACTGCCTTGTCAAACTTTGCAATGCGTTCAGCATTGTGGACTGAAATTGTCTCCATGTACAAATAGGCTACAGGTGGGGAAACGGTTTACATACTAATATCTATAAATACAGTAAATAAGTCATGTTTGTATACGTTTTGGCTGAATTGCAGAGTACCACATTACTCACTATCCACTTTATTGGTGACTATTGATGTCATAGATTTTAGTGTCTGCGTGTGCGCGTGTGTTGATAACTATAGGGACAAAAAGATCCTTCATAGCACTCTCTGTAAATAGCCACTGCAGAAAAAAAATGTCTGGCGGTGCCACTGCTGTAAACATTCAAAAATTTTGGATTTACTGATTTAACTCGATACTTCCCACTTGCGCTCCTCCTTGTCTTTCACCCGGTCTTGTCACGGAAGAGTTTTCTTGTTCCTTTATTGGCAGTAACACAACAATGTGCCTGACATCTCTGTGAAGTATTGAAGATAACTTTATTAGGAGTTTTTGTTCCTGTTTGTTTGTCCTTTCACAATTTGCATGCAATAACTTGAATACGTTTTTATATACACATCTCTCACAATCCCCTTTTCATCACCGTTTACAGCAATCATTTGCTAAGTTTGTACTGACCTCTCAGGGCATTTTGGTCTGCAAGCCAAATGATGACTCCAGTGGTTACATGCCGCTTCTTTGAATGCCATTTACTTCTGACAAACAAATTTGACCCAGCTAGTTGACTTCACTTTTCCCTGAATCTGTTCCCTTACAATTTAATGAACTTTAGTCTCTTGAGTGAGTGATGTTTAAAGTCAAAAGCAGAATTATCACCTCTTGGACTGGTTCTTCCAAGAAACAGAGTTTGGTGTGATGTAGTTCATGCATCTTCTCATCATTGAGTTCTTGTATCAATTGGTCTTTCATTTGCCAAACATTCAGGAATGTTTGAGATGCCTGAAAACTTCATCTGATCCTACATTGTGCAAAGCTTGTTTGACAATCTTTACAGAGGCTTCTGCTGCCCCATTTGTATGGAGGGAGTCTGCAGAATGTATTTTCCAACTCCATGTTTCATGTTGAATTTACCCTTTGTTTAGTTGTTTCTGCTCCAATCAAGAGCAGCGCCGCGTGGGGGGGGGGGGGGGGCCCGCCCCCGCCCCCCCCCCGGCGGGGGGGGGGGGGGGGGGGGTGGCGGGGG